>SCLD01096254.1:0-11550 GCA_004367895.1 Oikopleura longicauda | reverse complement strand
GCAGTGCTACTCACCAGCCAATCAGGGCTCGAGCTGGGTGATATGCGTCACGCGTGACATGACGCATTGATTTTCTTCACTATTCTCGAATACGCCTTTCTTCATCATTATACTACTTTTTATATTAGCTTTTTTGCAGGGTTTCCCAAATCGGAAATTCCATTATGGATCCATTATGGAAAATACGAACGAACTTTGAGCATACAATGCTGTTAATTTTGCATTACTTTTTGCATTACAGTTTGTAATTTACAAAGTGCTTATTATTTCAGTTAATTAAAGTTACAAGTAGTTCACACATATTGACCATTGAACCTTCATTTTGTCAAGCCGACATTTTGTTTTACTACCTACTTTTACTACGGTTGTACGCCGATTGGCCCTGGTCGACCCCATTCATTGAGTCATATGGATTTATGAGTAACTCACATTTTTTTGTGTTGAGAAGAGAGTATGTTGAATCACTCCTCAGCCATTTCTTGTACTGACTTGTGAAGTGAAAACGAACGTAAGAGAGAAATGACGACCTTTCAACCAGGTGGCGCGAGTTCGTTGAGGGACTAATTGTGTTAAATTAATTAAGTGTGTTAATTAAGTTTAAGTGAAGTATGATTTATTTAAAAAGGAATTAACGCTTGTAGCCTACTGCATTGAATAACACGGTTCAAACAGCACAAAGGTTGAACTCAGCCTGGCCTGTCGCTCACTGCGCAATTTGGACACATTCTCCAAGTCGGACCCGTTTGTCGTCATGTCCGAGCAGACCAATGGCGTCTGGGTGGAGACGCACCGGACCGAAGTGATCCAAGACAATCTCAATCCTGAGTTCGCCACCAAAATCACGCTCGACTATCGATTCGAGACGCAACAGAAGATAATGTTGGACGTTTATGACTCCGATTCGTCATCGAACAAACTATCGGATCACGATCACATTGGGCGTGTGTCGACGACGTTGGGCGAAATTGTCGGCGCGTCCAGTGGCCGATTCGAGCGGACTCTGGTAACAAGGGCACCCAAATCATTGTAAAATCATCAGATTTCATCGTAATTCCATGTAATTTCATTTTGTTCCATTCCGCTAACGATTTATGTCACTGGACTCACTGTAGTAGTACTTTGGTGTCAATTTCGTACATTGACGCTAAAGTAAGTTGAAGCCATCACCATGAACGTTGCTTGCCAGCATGAATCATGCTGCATGATTCTGTAACTAGTAGACGCTGCAATTGTAGATGCAGTTTTCTATTTAAATTCGTCAATATTTGGACTAACAGCGTGATAAGTCGAATAAACTCAAAAACGGCACGCTGATCGTCACCGCCGAAGAGGTGATGCACTCGCGTGATCACTTCCACTTCACCCTCAGCTTCACCAGTTTACCATCGGTGGGCTGGCTCAACCCGGATCCCAAAGTCTATGGTGAGATACGACGGGCGAATGAGCGTGGCGATTTTGAATTGGGTAAGTCAATTTACTACTACTCGTAAGTTAATTAATGCATAATAAGTCCATCGCACTCAACAACTTCGCACACGCTCGCCACTGTTCACTGTTGATCTGACTGGTCAGAAGTTGTGCAATGGCGATTTGGAACGTACACTTAAAGTACAACTTTATCGTAATCGGTAGTAGTTTCTCCTGTTGAAAACTTATAACCGATTCAAATAGTGAATCAAAAATGACATCAGTTTTGTGGGGTGAGTTCGAGACGTCCGCCGCTGAGATAAAAATGGGCGAGGGTCTCGTACGCAACTGTGGCGGACAGTCGGGCCAGTCAATCACGGGCCAGATTAGTCAGGTGAAAATGACCGAATCCTTCTCATTCCTCGATCACTTACACTGTGGCCTGCAACTCAATTTTATCGTGTCGATTGATTTTACCGGATCAAATGGCGTACCAACACAGCCAAACAGTCTCCATTTTATGGACGTAACAGGTCGGCCAAACCAGTACCAAAGTGCAATTCAATCGGTCGGCACAATCATCCAAGACTACGATTCCGACAAAATGTTCCCCGTGTTTGGCTTCGGCGCCAAGACCCCACCTAATGGCGTCGTCAGTCACATGTTCCCGTGCAATTTCAACGCGCAGAACCCATTTGTCCATGGAGTGGCCGGGATCATGAATGTCTATCACCAAGCCGTCCCCCGTGTACAACTGTATGGACCAACTAATTTCGCGCCTACTATCAACGAATCAGCTCGAATGGCTCAAAGTGGCGGTCGCAATGCGTACTTTATTACACTGATCCTAACTGATGGCGCCATCACCGATATGCAGGCGACTATTGACGCCATTGTCGCTGCGTCTTATTTGGCAATGTCGATCATTATCATTGGCGTAGGCAATGCCGATTTCGATGCAATGGATCAACTGGACGGGGACGACGGATTGCTGGTGGATTCGCGAGGTCGGAAGGCACAACGCGACATTGTTCAATTTGTGCCAATGATCAAATTTGGCGGGGATCATGCGCGACTAACCAGTGAAGTACTGGCCGAGGTCCCAGGCCAGGTAGAGCAGTGGGCCCGGTTCAACCATGTTAAACCAGATTTCAATTATGTGCCTGTTAACAATGACGCCTCAGCGCCGCCGCCATATGCAAATTAAATAAATCATTAATAAACCGTTGATCAGTGAAGAGTTTTATTTCAATATTATTCAAATATTGTCAGTTATGGGCAAAGTGAACAAAATGAAAGCTAGACGATTAAAAAATTTCGGCATCAATGTTATTATTGTCGGAAGATTTGTTCAATATCATTCTGGTTGGACTAAGCCGTTGTGTTTGTTTCAGCTCATCAATGAGCGTTTGTACCTATTTATTTGTTGTAAAGGTATGCAATGAAATAGATCATTACCTGTTCTTCTAAAACACTGTACTTTTTCACCAAAAGTGCCGTTTCAGCGGCCAATGCACGGGCCTCGGCCGAAACGGCTGTGAATGAGATTTCAATCTTTTGCTGCTTGCGAAGTGCGGATAATAGTTTGTTGGACAGACGTTGGACGCGGTAGACCTCCTCACGAACCTATTTGATTGACAGAATGAAAAGCGAACAAGCAGAAGTCAAACCAACCGATAAAACCGGCAACAGTTCAAAAATACCGCGTCTGACAATGAACGAGCGCTCTGACATGGTCGACCGAAGTGACTTGTCTGGTGCCAATGTGGAGCGCAGGGCCGATTTGAGCTGAATCTTGGTCTGGACGCCGCTCCGCAAGTTGGCGTTTTCTGTTCGCAACTGAATTTCAAATCGGTTATGTCGCCGATTTAAGATGGATTGTTTGTACCCGTGCAAGCTCTTTGCGCATTGACACATTCTCCTCATATGAACTAATTTGTTTTAGCCGCGCATTCTCCATTTCCAGCTCCTTGATGGTCGATTGCTATAATGGTTGGCCATAAAGATGATTTTATAGTTTCAGTGGGATTAATTACCAAAATGAGCATTTCTTCCTCAATGAACTCGTCATCGTTCGAGTCAAATTCAAAGACGCCATTAGTGGCGAGTGAGGATTTGCTCTTGGGCTGGCTAAAGTCATCGTCCGAAACCGATATAGATATTTCTTCGCCATATTTGACTTGATACTGATAGATTTTTTCCTACAACAGAATGTTCACTTAATCCAGAATCTGGCTGACAAATTTACCTTCAGATTAGTGTTCAATTTGGTCACTTCTGTCAATGACTTTTTCATCAGCATGATCTCCGTCTTCAACAGGTTCGTTTCCTTTTCGAGCTCTTCATCGGCCGAGCCGCATGCCGACTCTGCTGAGGAGTCAATTTGTGTTCCGTGGAGCGACAATTGATCCAGTTTATTGTGAAGTCGCTTGTTCTCCTCCTTCAACGCGCGTTCACTGTTGCGCAGTGAAATGATTTGGAGGTACAATTCGCGGTTCTCTTTTTGATCCTTCTCGTTTTGCTCTTTTAGCCGCTCCAGCTCGTTTTTCAGTCGACACTTACGATCGTTTTCAAGTTCTTTGCTTTCACGAGTTTGCGCCTTTTTAGTAACAATGAGTTAAACGGCACAGATATATGAAAAAGTGTCACCTGTTTGAGACGATGCTCCAGTATGCGTACGTATTTTGACATTTCAAATAGCTCCTTCTTGACATCATTCTGCTCGGCATGCTGCTCACCAAAGGAGTCGTGAATTTCAGATATCTCCGTTCGAATGCAGCTCGCCTCGGCGTGCAACTCGGTGGTGAGTCGATTCAAAATACGAATGCACTCAATCAACGGGCCGCGCGATTCGCAATCAATTGACTGGTGTGGATCGCGATGATGTTGCCCGGCTCGCGTTCGCCGGCCAAGTGATGCCGTTTTCATGTCAGGCTTTTTGTGCGTCGCCTCGACTAGTTTACTGCTGCGCGTAGCTTGGTATAAGCAACAGCCCTTGTCGTTGATTACATTGATGCGGCTCTCGAGTCCGCGCATGTGTTCGATACGTTCTAATTGAATAAATTTAATAGTTCCATAAAACCACTTACCATTTGACACATCGGCCTGGTTCGACGTCAATCGCTTGCGAAAATTGTTCCACACTTTCAACTCCTCCTCGCAACATGTCGACGACGGTGCGCTCGATGTTCGCGCCCAGACACGGCTACTAGAGTGGTCAACGGAAAGGTCAGCGGTGGTGAAAACAACGCACCGATTCTCAGTGTCCTTGCGTCGCGCGTCAATCGACTTTGACCGTGATTTTTTCGACTTCGTCGTCTTCACCGTCACTTTCTGACGCGACGAAGAAGGTGGCTGGGGTGACGGTGATCGCGCGCGAAACGAGTGCCGATCTTTTTGACGAGTTTTTGACGTTTCTCTCATTTTTTATATTTTTTTCTCTTGTTCAAACTCGATTCACGAAGCTGCGGCGGAACTCGTGCGATTTGGACACGGCCGGCATCAGCTCATTGTGACTGGCCTGGTTTGTCGTGTAAAACAGGGCACACGACTTTTGTGTGCTCGCTTGCAAATGCTTTAGTATGGATTTCATCATTCAACTTTGTAGTATTTGAAAGGATGTAGAACAGATGCCGAATGAGGTTCAATAAGTCATGGTTTTGAGAGTCTCGGTGTAAATTTGGGATGTTCAATTTTTAATGAGCTCAAAAACAGAGACAAACAAGAAAGTAGTGAGTACTGATATTATACACACGGCTTTATGACCCATTTGAGACATAAATTATATCCATTTTCCTTTTGCTCTTTGTTGTTCATTTCGTCGGTCACTTCGTCCTCAGTATCGGATTTTCGGTTTACCAGATTGTCGAACTTCCCGTGGGGATTCGCCATTCTAAAAACGAAACAGCTGGATGAGCTACATGACTCTTCACACTCAATCATTTTGAGCGCAATTAAAAATACCTATTAATTGAATCGGAAAATTCAAACACCTTTATCTCGCTTGTGAATCCCATTTTACTTTTTCTGTTTTAATAGCTAAGGACCCTAAGCCTCGACTGACAAACTAAGTGATGATTCAAAGATTACAGGTTTTATGTCACAAACCGATTGACGTAGGCCATTGTGCCACAGTTTAGCCGTTCACACGAGCCAGAACGAGTCACCTCAGGTGAAATTAAGTTAGTCACTCTGAGTGCGACTGTACCCCATTTTTCTCTAAACTAATTATAAAATGGACAAACTACAAATGTACTAACACGGATTTGGGTTATTGTTATCGAGCTTGTGAAAACGGTGGAACCATAGTAGGATCCGCGAAGCATTAAACGAACTAAGCCCCGTAAATCTGTGTATGTCTCGTAAATGCGCCGCGTTCGCGCTTCTGACACTTTCCATGTGTGGCCACAGTGGCTGGCATACACACTTCCACAGTGACCTAACTGTCCACTCCTCTGATCTCATGTTGCTTTAGTGTATTATTAATAGGCCAAAGTGACATTTACCAGTATAATCTGACAGAGTAGCTGATCGTGTAGTTAGTTTGTCAAACTAATGCGTGTTCTCTCCAAGCAGTTTTGTCACCGTGATAAATGTGAATATTGTGCCCCTTCTGTTGTTATACTTAACAATTGATTATTTTTGCCTCCACTCTTTTTCGACTCTGTATATTTCGCTCGATATCAATGCAAAGGGGGTTTAAAATGGGGAGGACGAGAGAAACGAGGGAACACGCACTCACACACACACGGCAGCAAATCGATCAAGTCTTACCGTTTTTGACTTTCATCCTTTCATTTTTTAGCTCTTGTTCTGCTCGCATCATTTTTTATTCCGATCTCGTCAATATAACCACCGTTGCCAGCACTCTGCAACAGCAGTGTCTGTCGATGTCAGTGCCTGGCCATTATTATTAACGAAATTAATCTTGCCTGTCCGTTTTGTCTGTTTCACCTTAGAAAATCAAAATCTGACGAATGGCAGGGACGAACTGAAGCCGTTTTTTCTTTCGTTTTCAGCACAGAGCTGTTCTAATTCAATAATTGATCTCGAGCGCGCGTGTGTGCGCACAAAAAGCCCCCTTTTCTTGAGCTTGACAATACTTGAACCAAGGATAAACACATAGCCAACCGGTGTTTATAATTTATTTAAACTGGAATGAATCTCACTTGTGTTGAAATACAGAAAATGGTAGTTGTTTCGATGATATATGTCAGTGTCAAAAATTGTTGTGTAAGCTTATATTATAGCGTTTGTCAGCTCACGTTTTTGTAAAATTCATTGTGATTATCGATATACATTTGTACAGGGGAGTTGTCGGTTAGGGTGGTAAAAGGGGTACTAGGCAAAAAAGCTGACTACGTATCGTTGCTGTTAGTATTTGTCGCTGCCGTCTCAAGTGGATCGGACGATTTCTTCAATATGCTTTTCTGACGTTTGATACTGCTTCGCGTTCGACTGCTTGAATCCCCACTGCTTGGTCGGTGTCGATGATGATGTTTCGTGGGTGAATTGGCGCGTGATGATGTCTGCGGCTGCTTGCTCGATGAGTTTGGATCATCGTCGAGATGTTCAATAGATGGAATCACATCGGGTATGTTGATTGCCGATTTTGACACAACGCGCAGATTGTCATCAGACTTTGCATTCTGATCATGCCACTTGATTTTGGGGCGGCGGCCTTCAGATTCTGATCCAAAGAAAGCCTAGTTAGTCACAAGCCACTTATTTTTAAAGACTTACCAATTCCCGATTGTGACGAGTGATCCGGATCGCCAGCAACACCGGGGAATTTCATCGATCGCAGCTTTTTGTTGGCTTTACGCGCTCGATACATGAGTGGATCATCTTCTGAGCAGTCCGAGTCTGATCGGTTGACCTTGTAGATCTTTGATCGGCGATTCGAGTCGGCCTGGTTGTCCGAGTTGGGCTTGGACGTTTCCGACGACGACGTATTTACAATAAGCGGGTACTGGGCCTGGCGCTGGACCATGACACCTGGTTTATACGGCAGACCGGTGGTGAGTTGGGTGGCGGAGTTAATTTCTTTGCGACGTTCCTTTCGCGTCAATTCCAGCTCCAATGCGTTCTTGAACTCGCCCGAACGGACGGCGTAAAAGATGAGGATGAACAGGGCGAGGATGAGTTGGAAGGTTATGTACATGATGTAGAAGATCATCGAGTTGTTGTTGACGGCGGCCAGTAGCGTCAGTAGGGAGAAGAGTAACAGTGGAATCTTGCCGGCCATGAGTCTTCGAATCGGGATTTTACTCGTAATGTTCATTTTAAACTTTTCTACAACTAAACTACTATATTTGATCAGCTCAGAAAAAACTACAAAATAATATCCCGTTCCTCATATCACGTCTGACATCCTGCTTGATAATGGCACGTTTTGTCGTCAATACAAGCTTGATCGACATAACAATGGTGATGACCGAAATGATAAGTAAAATTACAATGGGGACAATCATGGCGCCGATAAGTGGATCCGACGAGTCCAGCCAACAAAACCGCGCATTGCCATACCCGGCAGGTTGGAGACCGACCGATGTCGCAGTGATTACGGCCGGAATGCCGAGACCAAAGCTGTAGTAGAGTTGAATCGCCTAAAATGAATGCTTTAATTATGAAGTGATTTAATTATAAAGTTTACCTGGCGATCAGCACGTTGCTCATTTTGCAGTTGTGGCTGTTTCAAGCGTCGGTAGAGATGGAAACTCTCAATGCCGACCCATGCGAATACAGTCAACCATGCATAGTGCAGGCCTATGGCGGCGATCATGCATCCATACTGATTCTCCACAGCGTCGATGCCACTCAAGAAAATGACATTGCATAGGATGAGTGATAGGGCGAGGCAATTGTGAATGTGGGCCAGTGAGGAGCGTATTTCCGTCAAATACAAAAATGCAAGCGAGTAGCCACTTAGCAGCAGAATGGCAAGGACAACGGTGGTGATGACGACAATGCGAATGGCGCTTGATTCGAGCACGCTGACTTCGCCTTGATCCATCAACACGGCAAAGGTTGATAGATGTTGACACTGACACTCGACATGCGTCTTGTTCTCGTGTGCAACGAAGCAACCTTCGGGTGACCAGACATCCAGTTTCTTGCTCCAGTAAACGCACTGCGCTCGGCTACGACCAAATGACTCGAGTAATAGAAAACGAATGGTAATTGGGGACTCGGGGATCAGTGTCAGCAGTGTGTTGTTCGAGTACAAGGCCAGCGACACAATGGCGCTGTTAATTACCGGGTTGGGCGGCACCTTGAAGCCGTTTTTCTCACTGGCAAACACGAGTGGCATCAGGCCGGCCATGGTACGCGAGGTGAAAATGACGGAGGACATCTTGACATTGTCATGTTTCAAGCTTTGGGCATCGAAAAACACTTGCGCTTCGGCCGATGGCTTCAAATGGCCATTGTTGGTACCATTCAATGCCAAAAATGACAAGTCTTCCGGATTGTCGGCAACAATGCGCAGCGGTGCGTCTTTATAAGTGGAATGTATATTCTTGGCGACCGTTTCGCAATACGTCGCCATGTCGTTCAACAGAACTTTGACGCGTTGCGGGTCAAGACTGAAAAATCATGTTAGAACATGTGTTTTTGCTAATTTAATAAAATATGTACCCGTTTGAGTTATAGAGACGCATCAGTTTTGAGGTAGTTCGTAGTTGATTTGCATTGTACTCGTTATCGATGGTCATTGTCAGGTTGAACGATTTTTGCTTGTTTTGATACTGGTAGCTTTTGTCGAGTAGGGCAATGGTGACATTCAAGTCGTTCTCAAACAACAGTGGATGATTGATCACCTCGGCCGGATTGTCCTTGATTTGCTCAGTCTGTTTTGTTACACGTGTCTCAATTGCCTTGATCGAGTCAAACAAACGCTCGGCAACGATCGCCGCCTTTTTCGTCGTCATTTGCTTATCGTTGGACTCCAACAGATCGTTGAACTGTTTTAACTCACGCAGCTCATTGCTCAGGCATCGATGCAAGTTGGGCCGCTCCCAGCCTGTCATCAAACACTTTCGAGTCGCCAGACCAGTTGATCCATCTGGACAAGAAGACTCGGCCACTTCATCGTACGTTGTTCGTGACCATCGCACACCCAGCTCTGATTGACGAGGACAAACCTCTTGGTTCAGAATTTCGCAGCCCTTCAGTGTCACCTCAGCAAACTTGTTCGAGCACTTGTCGCATTGTCGACCTAACACACCTGGTCGGCATTGACAAGCACCAGTAGTTGCCGAACAATTCGCCGACTTGGCGCCTAAACGGTCGCATGCGCAGGGAACACACTTCCATGGCGTTTCAACCGGTCGATAGTAGTTTTCCTTGCATTCACACTGGTTGATGTCATCCGTTTTGCATGAGTTTGAAAAGCCCAATTCCTCGGTACAATTGCATGGGCGACACTGACCTGGAATCGTACCTGACCAGCCCGGTGGACACGAGGCTGGACGCTCGCACCGTTCGCCAGTGAAAGAAACGGGACATTGACAACGGAATCCGGATGATTGAGTGGCGTCAGTGATACACTCGCCACCATTGGCGCATTGATTGACTGTACATGGTGGTTGACATTGTGAACCATATAATCCAGCTTGACAGCGACATTCGATCCTATCCCACCGCGCAATGCATTCGGCGCCAGATGGACACGATCGGCTCGTGCATGTGGCTAGTGAACTGCAGCCGTCTTTGATCGTTCCTACTGTTCCCAGTGTTGGCTGCTCCGATTTGTTGTTTGATTTAACGGTGAAGTCGGATACACAACCGACAAGCTCAAATGTTTGTCTGTCACCGATATAAATGGTCTTGTCATGGGGCGCACTTAACTGCTTGTGAATCAATAGCACTTGGGCGCCATCGATCATAATTGTTACATTGTTTGTTTTCTTTCGAATGAGCACCTTATGCCATTCAGTGTCAGCAATGAACGATTTTGTTGCGTGTGATGCGCCCTGAATGCGCACCTGTAGATACCCATCTACCAACACCATAACGAAGCGATCCCATGTCAAGACAGTGCCCGAGAGTGATTTCGTTCGCAATTGAAAGTCAATTTCAAATGCATCACGCGTCGACTTCAACGTCGCCAACTTCTCCACTTTCAAATAGCCCCGGGTCAATCGTTTTGCACCCACTTGGATCTGGCGCTCGCATCGCTCCCCGGCATAGTTGGATGGACACTCACATTTGTACTCATCGCCAAACTTGAAGCACGCGCCATTGTTGGCGCAGTAGTCCTTTTGTGAGCAGGGGCGACGCTCGAATGCACAACCAAGTGTTGAATTGTTTGACGCCAAGGGCTCCATGAAGTCAACTAGTTTACCATCGATAGCCAGCCGACGAAGGCAACCAACAAACGAAGGTTCAATTAGACGATGTTGCTTTGCCCCTTTACCAGACATTGGTCTTCCGCCAACAAACATGGGTCCAGTTAAGTCTAGTCCCAATTTTGGATTCAATTTTGACTTTGCACCGGAAACGTTCAATTGAACGGAACAATCATTCTTGCCGGGTTCAACCGGACAGTTTCCAATTTGAACAGTCAAAACAATTGACTTTGACTTGCCCGCGTAAATGGGATATACCGTACTTTGTTCCGCTTTCGAAGGTGTGAGACGGTAAGACAATCGAACCTGCTCGAATTGACCGCTTGATATTTTATTCTTGATCATCGCCGAGTAGGTTGACTCGCCCGTTGAGAATTGTACATACAGACGGCCGCCAACTATTTTCATGATGAACACATCATTCTCGTCGTTGCTGAGGCGACCATTGTGCAGAATGATGCCATCAGTTGACACTGTCTTGATGCTGAACTCGATTGTGAAATCCCATCTGTTTTTCAGCGGTGGATACATCAAGAAAGTATTTGTGCCAAATGATCGCGTTAACGCATCACAATACGGATTATCATCGCCCAAATTCGATTTGCACATGCACTGGTAACCACCACGCAGCAGATTAGTACACTGTGCCGTACCACTACCACAGGAGCCACTCAGCTGACCAAAGGGAACGTCGTCTGTCGAACAACGCCCCGTGTTGATATCGTACTCGCAATTCTCTCCACGCGTACCCGGTGGACACTGACAGTAATAACCACGCTCAGTGGGAAAACAG
>SCLD01096243.1:0-11553 GCA_004367895.1 Oikopleura longicauda | reverse complement strand
CCTCACGATGCGAGCTGACCGAGGACACAGCGCTCATCCCACGCTCGGGCATGTTCTTAGAATACCAGGCAATGGCGCGTCAAGACGGCCAAAAGAGCGGCGTCAGCGGCATTCCGATTTTGACCATTCCCGAGTTTACGCGACTGATTCGCGAGATGTTCCCGACCTCGCAACTGATTAATGATGCGCGGGGACGTCAAGTCTACTCGGGCATTAAAATGAGGCCGAAACCAATTTCCGACAAGAAGATTATCATCAAGCAACAGCCGAATGGCGCGGCAGCAAACGGGGTCAATGGTGACCATTCCACATTCAAAGTGGCGAATGGACGATCAGGTGAGTTTTTCGACAATTTTGAAGTCTAATTTCTCAAATAAACTAAGTTATTTAGATGATCAAACTGGTGAACGAAATGGCCGAAATGGGTGTTTTGGTGGTGTACATGACTTCAGGTACAGGAATTTTCAATGCTGATGCCAGAAGGTTGACTGGACTTCAAATGAAGATACCTGAAGAATTGACTGATCCATCAATTGAAGTCTTCAAGCCACTTCAAGACCATTTTGGACTGTGTAAGTTTGGGAAAGCCCAAGTTAGATATCGAGACTTCTTACAAGAAGGAGTTCCGATGATGTGCCTAACGGTGAAAGATCTACAGGGTCGAAGTGGTACTATCACGCCCAAAGGACGACACCTGTCCAGCCGAGTTGTCTCCAAAACACAACGAGCGCTGTATGCGATGAAATCAGATTTGGACATTACCGGCAATATAGTGGATCTGATCTGTTTCAATAAGAATGAGGTAATTGAGCTTACTCAAGTTTTATTCATAAAAAGGGACAATAGTTTAGAAAACATAATTCCTTCTTAAAAAAGGACCTTTTTCTGAAAAGATAATCATAAAAAATATGACATTATGTTTTAGATGGAGCCCGTGAGCAACTATCTGATCACGATGGGGGGAAATGCTCAATACCTGTCAGCTGTGTGTCATCTGGGTAATCTCATCCCGAGCACCAAGGACGGGCCGGACTACAATCGGGACGGCACTCCGAACACCAATGAGTACACCAAAATTATGGAACGTACAATAATTGGAGCTCCAAGACCTTTCTTCCCGATCAGAGAAGATCTTCGACTGGTAATCGAGGACATCTATGACGATCTTCAAGTCAACTCAAAGTCAGAATGTCCGTACAAGATCGTCCGATACCCTCAAGAAGAGGGTGAATTAAAGGCAAACCTTCTAGATAGAAGAATAGAATGGTTGATGACTCATATGAAGCATCCCCGAAAGGAAGCCCAAGCCTTGGCACTCCAAGAATTACACAAATTCTATGGGGCGGAAGAGTTGGATAATATTGATCCACTGGGCTCACTTACGGACCTTTTGTTCAAAGCAGGTCAAGAATATGTACCTGAAGACGAAGACGAGATCCCAAAGGCCGATGAAGACGAAGTCTTCACTGAGTATTATAAATATTATAATACGATTAGGAAAAGGTTTTAAAAACAAATTTTTTGAAAAATCAAAGCTATAATCAAAACCAATTCGGTTATAAATGTAGTAACAAGAAAATTGTGTCATAAGTTTTAAAACCTTGCCAAGTGAAAAACTAGTGTGGGAAGTGCCGATGAAAACCTACGAAAAAACCCGATACGCCGTGGGAGACAAGTTGGAATTGATCCAAAAAGGCCATAGACCACCACCAAGAGGTTTTTTGGCAGTCAATGCGAAAAGAATCGCGTTGATTGCTACAAAACTGGCTCAGACGGGTGAATACACTCAGGTCGAAGAAGAACTTCAAGCCAGACAGGAGGTGGATATGGTTCACGCTTGTGCACGTTTTGGAGCCTCAGTAAATGTGGACGCCCGGGCTGAACCCGAAACATTGGAGGAGGCCAAGCGAAACCAGATTCGAGCGGCAAAAGCTATTCGAGACGTCTCGAGTTATGGAGATACATCGATTTATTCAGCACTTACGGGTCAATCGATGTACGCTGGCTTACCGAGAGAGTTACCACCACCGATGGAGGAGGAAGAACCGATGGCGAAGCCGGTTTCATCACGAAAGACGTTGAATCCGGATTCAGTAGAGAAGATAACTTCGAATACGAAGGTTTTATTGGACGGAACCGGAAGTAATTGGTCGAGTATAACGCCGGGACCATCACTGGCCACGACTACAGCAACGATAGCTTCGATCACGAAGACACCAGAATCGGCACTTCGGCAAAGACTCAATCTGGGTCTCCGAAAGAAAGGAAAGTTGAATAAACCGGACTTTCTGACGGCAAATATACTCCCACATTCGACGACGGACAACTCGGACACGGTCTCGTTGGTGGCATCTCTGAGAACGAGGTCGATTGCATCGACGTTAAAGCCTGGATCTGATCCAGAATCACTAGAATCGGACACGATCGAACAGGAAAGTCACGTGACCGACCTTCTGAATCAAGCGGTCATGTCTATGGACACCATCTTGGAAGATATCCAATCAACTACGAGAAAACGACCAAAAGGTCTTCTTTTGGGTAAGAAATATATCTTATAAAGTAGTCTAATTTATTTGAAACAGTCAAAGTTGTAGCACTAACGAAATCTTTTAGGCACCTATTTCCCAAACTTTGCGGGGGTGGTAGCGCCACCATTGTTTGGAACCAGGATGTTTCCGCTCACGGCTGATCAGGAAAAACTACATTTTGTAGTGGCCACAAATGGTCAGCTGGCGAGATTCGATGGAGAAGCCAATCATTCATACTTTGAAGATATTCAAAATATGATGAACCGGACTTTTTCCGGGTGGGACCAACAATCAACGGATCCAGATTGGCTTGAAGTCAGCTCACCAACACTGGCACGAGATTTTGAAGAAAAATTTCCCTTTGCTGGACAAAGATTTGGTCAACGGGCATACTCCAAAAAAGACTTCGACCCATCAATGAGGGCCCAAACTGGTCAGGTAAAATACTGGAATTCTCCAGCTCAACAAAGATCTAACATGATGGGTGCAAGGACATCAGCGTCAGCAGCGAAACCAGCTCGAAGTGATCCGAGACGATCACCGGAAGAACTTCGAATGGCGAAGGTAAGTTTTATTGTACTCACTAAATGGAGTCAAATCATGAAATTTATTCATAAAAACACTTTTTTAGCTGACGGCGGAGAGTGCTAAAGCTGGTCAATCGGTCAAAGATCCAGCACGATATCAACCAAATGCTCTCCGCAATATTGAAACGTTCAATAAAGCCATTGAACATTTCAAGAAGACAGGACACCGTTGGCCTAGGTCAGAAATTCATGGAACACAAGTTACAGCGTTACAAGGAATGGTGTCCTATGATCAATTTGAAAAATGGTTATTCGAAACCCAAGCCACTTACAATGGCATGGAAACGAAGCCAGAGAGAACGTAAGTACTACATTGGTAAAGTTACCAGAAAAACTAATAAATGGTATTTAGACACAACTTTCTTCACCCAAATTGGCTCAAAAACGACTTGGAATTTTCCAACTGGAGTAACGTTCAAAAGCAAAAATTGAACGCGTTCTTATCCTCGTTTCTCGAGATAGGACGATTCATAAAGCTGAAGGAAGAACTCAAGGCACTCTGCCGGAAGTTTAATGTCCGACGGTCAGACGCACAAAAACAGGATGTGACCAGAATCAGATCCTGGCAAGTGCTGATGGCTACGCTGTTGGACTTGGCAGATACTGCGAATTGAGAAAGCTCAAGTTTAGACTGAAACGGCGACGAATCCAGTCAAAGAAACGCCGTCAAACAAAATTTTCCTGAATTTTTCATCAAAATAACACTTATCATAAACTGTACCGTAAAAACAGCTGTGATAAGTCACAATTTTCGACCCAATAAAATTTGAAATATACATTTCTGAGTCTGAGATTTTATTTCATGAAAAATAGGCAAATGAGGCAGGAGAGAGCAGAAGCACCT
The DNA here is from genome assembly GCA_004367895.1 of Oikopleura longicauda. Taxonomy (NCBI): domain Eukaryota; kingdom Metazoa; phylum Chordata; class Appendicularia; order Copelata; family Oikopleuridae; genus Oikopleura; species Oikopleura longicauda. The sequence goes on along the minus strand of SCLD01096243.1, from coordinate 7,594 downwards.
AGTGGACAAGGTTCAAGTAGTGAGTTCTCAGCGTATTCTTTAATAAAAAACTAAAATATGTTGTCGTTATTTAAATTTTTTAATAAAAAAAGTTGCAATCCCGGTTATACTTCTGAGTAAAAAGAATTATTTGAGTTCATCTCAAGATTACGTAATCGAAGTGAGGGCGCCAGACAAGGTGACCAGACAGTCAGTCGGGCAGCAGAGATGAAGAGAATAAGGACCAATAGGAACGAAGAGAGCTCTGGAAATAGAAATAGTGGAGGCGAACCACGTGAGAGTTCCAAGAATTCTTAAAATTTTTTCCTGAGTAAGCTCAGACGCTATGACGGACCAAATGATGCCAGAGACCCCACAAATGATTCCTTCGGCCAGGGTTGACACATTCACGGCAGTTACAAAACTTGGCAATGAATGTGTTACGGCCTTGACCAAAGTGAATCAAGCTGACCCGCAAACAGTAGCAGACACCATTCGAAAGGTTATGCCAGAACTGTTACAATTGGTAGTAACTGTAACCTTTGAAAAATCAAAGCTTTGGACCACGATTGAAAAGGATGAAAACCTGAAATATTACCAGAATATGGATTTCGACTCATGGGTGAATCCAGGAGATCTTAATCAGTCAGCTTTGACAAAAGCGAAGGTAATTCTCAAAATAAGTTTTTTAAGCCCTTTTTAACAATGAGGTTCTTTAGACCGAAAGCACGTTGGAAATCATTCTCAAAAAATCCTCCACGTGCGTAGCGGAGTTACAAAAATGCAAAAAAGAACTTCGAGCCCTGAATAAGTTTGGTAAAAACCAAGATGATCTCGAAAAATTCGTAAAACAAGCCCAAATTAGTATTGAATTCGTTCAAGCGAATCAAGCAAAACTGGAAAGCTTGTTGAAGGGTGAACGGGACTCTTTCCCGGTTGATTTAGGTAAGATTTAATTTATAAGAATATCAAAATCGAGTTGAAAGAAGGTTAAAACCTCATTACCTAAATTTTAAGGTGCAATGACTTTTTATCAATTTATAAACAGTCACCGAGGGGCGCAATATCATGACATCCTGATGTTGGGTGGTCAATTGAACCCACAACAATGGGAGCATTTCGAGCAAAACTGGCTTCAAGCAAAACAGGACTGGCAAGATAAGGTAAAAACTTGCGTAGGCGCAAAACGGTTAAATGGGTTAAAACTCACGAACTTCTAATTCAGAACAAGGAAGATCATCGAAGCCCGGGATTTATCACATATGTGATGTGGAAATCAAAGAGTTTCAACGATCAATATTGGAAACTAGTAAACCAACTGATCATCAACCCATTTGTGCTTTCACAAGAAGAAATTTTATGGTCCTGCCAACATCTGGCGCAAGTGAGTACTTTTTTCACAAAAAACCTTTTACTTAAAAGACGACTTAAAAATCACGTTACCCAAGATCCTTCTGGATTTGAAATTGGTACAAGCAGAAGACTTGAAGAACAAAAAGCTCAACTTCACGTTCCTTCAATTCTTGGCCACATTGCCAACTCAGATTCTAGCGCTGGATGGTGATTGGTCAAAACTTCAAAAATTACTGAAGAATGTGTTCCCGGTAATGGGAAAAAGCTGGTGGTACTCAAACGTGAGAAAACAAGATTGGACAGTCCTACAATCTGAAAAACTAGAGGCTATGGTTGTCTCTGAAACCATGGCCGTTCCCAAGTTCAAGCTAATTCCAGAAAATTACCGGTAAATATTAAATTTGATCAAAAGTTAATAAACTTTTGAATGCAAAAAATCGATGAATATTATAAAAATTCAGCGCAAAACTCGTGCCAAACACGAAGACACTTGGAGACAAAGTCAACCGTCAGGTACGGAAAGTACGAACATTACCAACTCCGTCAGACGAAGACTCTGAAGAAGAACAGGTAATATCCGTAATTAATAAATTTCTTCATCAAAAAACCCCCTTTTGTACACAAAAGTTTATTAAAACCTATCCCTTAAGCCGGCGGTCAAAAAAGTCAAAACCAAATCGGGCAAAGGGAAAGGTCGACCAATTCCGCCTTCAGTAGATGAAACTGAAGAAGAAGAAACGGCAGTAGGATCAGATGATAGTCAAGAAATCTATCCACAAGTCAATACGGAAGATGAAGCCTCAGATGCCTCAGAAGAATCTGAATAATGACTGTAAAATAACTTGGGAAAGCCCAACTGTGCGAATGACGTCATGTGACGAGGAAAGGTACGAACTAAATTTTACTAGTCCCTTTTTTCTTTAGACAAATGTCAAATCGTGAAAAACGGAATAAATTTCCGGATGAAATGTCCCACTGGGATTGGAAACGTTGGAAACAGCTTTCTGACGATTCTAGGAAACTGGACAATGTCTTGTCCTGTTGTCCGTGCAACCTACGAGGGTGGTATATGCAGTGTGATTGTGAATATATTGACGAACAGAGATGGCTTAACGATTTCTTATACGTCAGAAAATTCCAACCACCCTGCATACGTGCAGTTAATAAATCAGGAGCCATGGTGATTCACCCCTTAGGATTCATCATGGGACCACACACTTATATGGAGTGGCTCACTTATGCGTTCGACCTATTCGATTACTGTCACCTAGTGGCAACTCGGGAAGAAGTCCCGGATTGGTCTAGGGTGTTTTTTCGACATAATGAGGATTTTGTAGGAGGTCACTTTAGTTATTTTTACCCATTAACATTAATTATGATTAATCAGATGCAGGGTGAAGCCAATAAACATGGTGCAGCGAATGACGCTTGCAGAGGGGTAGATTTATACGAAACTTTGCAACCAAAGGATTTAAATTTATCAGATGTACTTCGTAGTAAAGGTCACATGATAACTTGCCCGTTACCGCATTATGAAAATCTGAGAGATATTCATAAAATCGACCCTTCCAGAATAGATCCGGTTAAAATAGCGAATAAGATCAAGCAAAGAAATCTTAAATACAAAAAACGCATAAAAAAGATGCGTAAACAAAACCGGAAACTAGACTGGAAGAATGCGATGCATTATTTACCTGAGAAAGCTCAGAATTTTAAGTCGTGGTATCCAAAAATTAAAAATACACCTTTTTGGTTTGATTTTAAAGCCAAAAAATGGCAACTACCGTATTTTTATACGGACAGTCGGATCGAGAAAAGTCAAGCAAGGCTTTTTAACACAACTATTCAAAAGTGGTTATATAGTGGAGCATTAATCATGCTTGAAGAAGGTGAAGATGTTGACCTCATCACCCCTAATGTACTTGCAAACGTGCAACGAGAGAATGGACCACCGATTGAACCGGGAAAAAAGCCCCGGTTATGTCATGACGGGGGGTTCGAAAAGAATATTGAAAAATATTCATTCCCGTGTAAGCTTGATGATTTAAGAACGGTCCTTAAGACCATAAAATCTGGTGATCTGATGTGTGTATCAGATGACCAAAGAGGTTTTCATCAACAATTATTGTCACAGGAATCCCGGAAATTAACAGCTTTTTCTTACAAGGGTAAGGTTTTCTATTACAGAGTATCTCCATTCGGGTCCCCGAAAATTCCAGCGGTTTTTCAGAGATCAAATAAGATTCCGGTAAATTATTCGAGACTGCTAGGATGTCAGGTTAACCTGTATCTTGACGATCGGGTAACTCTGGATCAGCCAGAAAATGTTTTTAATGGGGTCAGTTTAAGTGCGTTCATATCAGCGTGCATGTCAATCTGCGCTGGGGGATTTATTAGTATCGAAAAATCAGATTTCGAGCCAAAAAATAGACAGCAATTTTTGGGGATGATATTGGATACTAAATTAGGTACTATCTCAGTCCCCGAGCAAAAATGGAACTTATTCCAGTTAACTATTCAAAAATATCTTGATCAAAATTCGTGCACTTTCAAAGACCTTGAAAAATTACGAGGTAAAGCGGTTTCATTTATTTTGGCAAATCCAAAGACTAAGTTATTCATAAGATCTATGAATGCAAAAATCGCCCATTTAACGAAAATCAAGAGCAGACCATCTACTAAAATTATATTTAGTGAACAGTTGAAGCAAGAACTGCTGGAATGGATAAGCTTGGATCATCTCCAAATGACTCATACATGGGCTTGCATGTTTGATGCGGACTTTCCACCAAACCGGGTAACCTTTACGGACGCATCCAGTTTTTCAGCGGCCTCAGTTATTTTCGACGGCGAAAATCAAGCTTGGCATTGTCAACAAATGTTCAACGAACAGCAGCAAGCAAAAGGAATCTTCTACAAAGAAGCTTTAGCAATCTACTGGATGCTACTGGAGTTCAAAGAAGAGTTATCGGGTAAAATGATATTGCATTTTTGTGACAATGAAAGTGTGTGTGCAGCATTTTCAAACATGGGGTCCAAAGTAGAACTGTTAAATAAAGTCATCACGGACATATATTTACAGTTGCACTTGATGAAAAGCACCATGAAAGTATTCTGGATATCCACACATTTTCAATTAGCAGATAACAAGTCACGTCAAATAGAATGGAATGAGGAGTACCTGCCATTTTTGATTTTTCATAAACTGTGTAGATCACAGAAGTTTTTTCCAAAAGTGGATGCTATGGCCACCATAGCTAACACAAAATGTGAACATTACATCACATTAGGAAAAGATTTTAATGCTAATTGTTTGGGGTTTGACTTTTTTAGCTATCCACCTAAGTTGTTAAAGAACAAACCTTTTTATATCTTTCCACCCAAAAATGTTTTAACAGCCACAGCTCAACATTTAAGAAAATTTTATTCAAATCATGAATGGCTTCTAATTTTCCACTCTTTTGGTGATTTTCCAACGGCAGTTACTCCTCTCTTAAAGATAGCCACCAGAGTAGAACTGGAACCAATGTCAACAATTATCCCAGCGGAAAAGCAGCTGAAAATTGGTGACGAGTTGCACTGGGGATTCAAAAATCGAAAACCAGCCAAAACATTCGCATTAGTTCATAAAATTTGAGAAAGCTCAAGATGTATTTAATGATTTAGAATGGAACAGTTCGAATGCGTAATCTGTCTCACTCATCTCATAGAACAACACAATCAGCAACAGCAAATTCAACGACTCCAAGATGATATTCGAAAACTCAAAATGAAAATTCGAAGTCTTCGAAGGCAACGTGAAATTGCGGCAGAAATCATCAAGGACCAAAATTCACTGTTATCCATGAAAACAGATTAATTAGCTTTGTAAAATTTTGATAAAGTCAAAGTGTGTTTAGAATGGACCTTGCTTTCGTTAACGAAAGAATTGCTCACTTAGAACGAGCACGTGACGAATGCGAATGTGACTCCCTGGAAGGACAATATCTCAGAAGAATTTCGAACGCCTTGATCCAGACTTATTTGTTACTCCGTCAGCAAATCATTCACTCCATGGAAAATGGACAAGAAGTCGGTATCAATACATGCAACTGTAACCTACCCAATCTGAACCCATAATGAATGTGTGGGTTTCACTAGTAATCATTCGATTAGAATGATAAACTATTTTGGACTTTATCCAAGAAAATACAGTATCAAGCAAGCGAATCCCTGAATTATTTCAGAAATGACGGTAAAATGGGCCAGACTGGACAATTGGCCAATCGGACCAACAGTTGCCCGACTTCCAGAATCGGACGTGATTCAATGGATTCTGGAAGCAGACTGGTTCAATTGGACCCTACAGGACAGAGCAGATATCACCCATGACATTGAGTCAAGTAACATCGTCTGGCTTACTCCAACTAGGCTAGGTGTACTTCTAGCTTACGCATACCTATACAACGGTGAAAAAAGACATGCTAGAGTGTTTATTGGACTTTATGATAGACGAATTATCACGGCCAACCTGTTTCAAATACAAACATACTCGGAATGGTTCCGACATTTTTTCAAAGGACCAGGAAATCAAATTGAAACGAGCATGTCTCCTAAGCCCTGAATATCCTAATCTAAGATCTCGATGAATAATTTCGAATTCGAAAGTTTAATTCTTTTCTAAGGAAAAATTAACCCAACGGATTGATGCAGGGCAAATCGGATTGTAATAATTCAATTTCCTCATTAAGAATGGATATCGTCGAATCTGAAGAAAAGGCGGAGGCAGATGTCTTATTTGAATATAACAGCTTTCCAATTGAAAAAGTTCAAAACATCTGGTTCTCTAAATGGGTCGAACACGTTCGAACAGAATTTCAAGAAAGAGTCGACCGGTATGGGAAGACTACAGAACCAATCAAATACCTGGCGGAATTATTTAAAGAATCCCACACGGTAATAAATCGAAATGCAAGCATTCAATTACAAGCAGTTTAGGACTGCGAGAAAAATTGTGAATATCTGAGACTAGGGCGTGACGAAGAGACGTTCGAAGCCTTAACATATATGCCTTGGATCAACCAAGAAGATCAATTTGCTTTTTTCGTTACCCTCAAATATTTGTTGCCAAAAGCAAAATTAGCGATTCGACATTTATTTGCAAAGGTTGAAGTAGGTGGGAGGGACACGAAAGTCAAAGGATTCAGAATCCTAGTGAACGAAGGGGCGATGCAATTTGCAATTCATGCAATTATGTTAACCGAGAGAGAACCTTGAAATCTGTTCAAAAAGTTTTTTGAAATCTATTCAAGCTTGACTGTTAAAAGTCACATAAATAATGACTAGGGCTAATGTATTATTTATTTAGAACAGTCATGTCTCGAAATTACCTGTCATTCGGCCGTAAAGAAGCGCTTCAATACCAAGAAAAGCTTATCGATCAAATGATCCCAGAATATCAACATGACCTGTACGTTTTACAGAAATCCCTACAACAGCAACGCAACATGCGAAAAGCAGTTGATGAATCAGTCGAAATCTGGAACTCAATGACTCAGGTCCTTCGACCATTCGGTCAATCGGAAATGTCCGAGAAGAAAATCGAGATGCAAAGACTGCTGATCTCATTCCTCCAATCCAAAAGTGAAGCGGTAGTCTTGATGATCAATGATCAAAAATGTCCCAAGGTATAATATAGGTCTATATCACGTGAATTATCATCATATATATTCTTAGTTATGGGCTACTCAACATCATCAAGAAATGAAGGTGATTGAAGACATTTTACACTTGTTTCCAATCAAAGGAAAGAGGGCTATGGCTTCAATTGTGAAGAAGATTCAACTGACCTGGACCGATGATGACGAAACCATGTTAAAGGTAAATTAACAAGGATTTCATAAAGTATGTGATTGTAAAAATAATGCTTCAGCCGAGTTTTGAGTCGATGCCACTTCCTGTCGTTGAAGCTGAAGAAAAACCTTCGAAAGCGAAGAAAATGACAAAAGGAGGAAAATCAAAACCTTCCATGCCAAAGCGACCCCAAAAACAACCAAAGGTGGTTCCAAGAACGGTTCATTTTGATGCATCAAATCGATCATTTCAGCTCAAGACCTCCAGTTTTAGGACCCATATAATTTCATGTCTCTATACGCGTCCACTTTGAACCTGATCGTCGAAATTGTGGCAAAAATTAAAATGTTTTTATAAGTGCCTCTCGGATAGATACAAAAATCGAAGAATATAAAAAGATATGGGGAGATATTCCTGGAATTGGTCCAGA
>SCLD01096232.1:0-11559 GCA_004367895.1 Oikopleura longicauda | reverse complement strand
TTTTTTGCATATTTGCCTCCACTTTTAATGTTAAATGGACCTTTTTAACATGACTAAAAACAAATTTGAGTCAAAAAAAGAAAGGGTTGACTCAATTATGTCACTTCTATCAAACAATCATAATTGTTCATAAACTAAGTTTCGTAAGAAATCACTCAAGTCACCATCTACGTGGACCTTATGATGAAAAATGAAGAATTTTCATAACGATAAGGTCAAGAAAGCGATAGAATCACCGTGAACACCTTTCCAAAACACCATTTACCAAAGATATAAAAACTTCACTCGTGAATTTTAATATTGAATCAAGTAGAAGAGTAAGTCAATGAAGTTAAAAATAATATTCTGGATAAATTGCCCAACAGCAAGCTCAAGCCAAACCATTGCTTCTGTAACAGCCGTGTCCCCGTCGCATTGCTGTCTTGCAATACCATCATCACAGTTTTCTTGCGAAACATCTCTGAGATTATCGACATAAAGCCCAAGATCTTCCAAATAATCAACCTGGCGTTCGATAAAATCTGTAAAAATGTATTGGTAGCGGACATATTTAGAATTGGGAATATCTAAAACGTCCTCCGACGATAAAACTCGAACTCAAAATCTCGAACTTTTGATGACGTCATTGGGAGTCGATTTTGACGTCATCGGAGTTCAAACTTGTGTGCCATTCAAGATTATGAGTTGAAATTTCATTTTTTAAAAAAATTTTTGAATTTCCACTATCCAGTTTTTCTCTAGAAGTTGTTTAGTAAGGACTACTTTTCGATTTTCAAGATCGAAAAAATCGACCAAGAATTGCTCAAATTCAACAGAGTGTATTTAGGCAAGTCGACTATGGAGAATCCGATAAGCATATCAGTTTTATCGTCCGAGGACGTTTTAAATATTCACAATTCTAAATATGTCCGCTAATGATAATTGCAAATGATAATGTTTCAACTTGATAACGTGAAAATTGTGTTAACCTTTGTTGAGGTCGGCCCAGCATGATTTACTTCTAACCAAGACGTATAAAATTTCTCTATGTGAAGAATCATTAATATTGTAACAGCTTCCAACCAATGCATAGTTATCATAATCCGTTTTGATAACTAAATAAATTCAAATTGAGTAGTCAGTAAAATTATCGACTTTTTGAACTGTACCTCGATAATTCTCAAAATATTGATCGGGTAAAACTGGTGGCCTCGTCCATGAAGAACAGCTACCACGCTCATTGCTGTATTGATCGTAATTTTCACAAGACCCGCCTTCAGTAAATGAAACATAGAGCTGATTTGGTAAGTCTTGCTGCACACCAGTCCCATCAACAAAGGTAAAGACATTCAATTCGTCATTTGTAGAAGTATTTATGACCTGAATAGTATCATCGCGACCTGTTGCACGATAATTTGCAGCAGTGCAACGCTGCTCTGGTGGAATATTCTTGTCATCATTGGTCAAATGGCTTAATAAAATTTGTGAAAATATATATTGATTGCACCAAACATCGGCCGCTTTGTCATCGGTCACTTTGACGCAACATCGGCCGCTTTCAACCGTGCCCATTTTAAGGACCAAACAGTTTTATGACGTCGAACTATCGGATATCAGTTCAAATAAAATTTCAGAAACAAAAATTTTGGTAAGCTTCATTAAGTTCTACCATATCAACTACCAAATAAGTTAGAAACTTACGTTTCCCAGATTCCCAAATATCTGACTGTATCAAAATTTTCTTGGTTTGGAAGCTCTGGACATTGGCCTGGTAGATCATTAAAACCGATAGCAAAAGTTGACAATAACCCAACTAGCAACTTCATTGTATTATAAAATGTATTTTATATAATGACCGTTAAATTGACTTGAATTCTTAATCTCTCTGTCTTTTTATAAATCACACAATACAAAAACGGAAATAAAAACGGATTTTCATTATTAAAAAGCTAAGTTCCAGGTTATTCGGGGTCAAATCGAAGAAGTGAGGTAACAAACTGAACTCTCCCGTATTTCTAGAACGTAAGATAATGGAAATTACATGTGAGCACACGTCCATTCGCCGTTGCTTTTGTTCGTAGCGCAATTTTCTTCCACAGTTGAAACCGCACAATCCACATTGTACAGATAATCCGTTCAAAAATTTGAGTTTTTGGATTTGTCAGAAAATTTTGGGATTTAATTTTAATTGATCTTTGGAATGTTTCAACATTATGCTAACACGTTTATTTTTGATGCGGGTCATATTGTGTTCAAATATTCTGTTATAAAGCCACAATTTTTTATCCTTTATTAAACCAAAAATTATGTCGAGAGCTTAAATAAAGGTATGATGATTTAAATGATTAACTTTTGACATTTCAGGGTTTTCGACATTAGGGCTTAAACCCGATATATTACGGTAGTCTACGATTATAATGGCAGAATTGTTTAATATCTATAGGAATAATATCTCAACCACAGATCATAACCGCGGTTAAAGTTATTTTAACCAAAAGCAATATAACGTTCCAAGATCGATCCCGAACATCCAAAATCTTACATTTGTAATTTGTAATCTCGCGTACTTGATGATAGACTTTATCACGCCAAGGCCCTCAAGTGTCCTCACTTTGATTTTTTCGTATTTTTGCTGTCTTGGCAGTTTCAGACATTTTTAAGTTTAAAATCTACTTCGACTGCCCTTTAATGTCATTAAATTGCAAAGTGTGACCTCTATCAATCACTTTGACCTCTCCACCATTCATACTAGAATTTTAATAATCATCAAGTGGTTATTTAATCCCTAAAGTGACAAATAATTTAGTGAAATTCGAAGTCACACGAACCATTCACAGTACGTTAAGATATAAGTTTATTATTTGAGATCATGAGCTTCTTTTTATTATTGCGATTATTATTTAATATTATATCAATCGGATAATAGTATCAATGTATAATATTTCGCTTTGATTTTTCAACTTTATAATTTCATCCGTTACAGTGAATATCACGTGCTTTAAGGGTGTAGAGGTCGATTGGTTCAATATCAATTAAATGGGAAATTATGGGACATATTGTTACATGGTAGTTCTAGGAGAAACGATATATATTTTCCTCCTAAGTATGAATTTTAAAGTGTAGCATGTGTGCGCCTGAAAAATAAATTTGTGGTGAACACATCTGATTTCTAATATATAAACACTTTACTACTTTTTATAATGAATTGATCGTTAGAAATAACCAAATTCGTAATAATAGTCCTGAAGCGACGTACACGATTTCAACCATCGTGTTCGCAGAAGTATTAAGTCGGTCTCTGACCTTCCAGTCCAACGGCTAACAAGCTTTATAGAAAAACGTACGGGTATTTTGTAAAAAATATTCATTTTGAGAATCGGATGACAAAATAGTTCGATTTCGTATTTTGTCAACAACAAAACGTTCGCTCTATTTTTAACAGTGATTTTGAACTGATTAGTGACCAACTTTTTCAGTGAAAAAAACTTCTAAGAAGATTTGTGGTTTCCTTCTGGATATCGTAAAGATTTCAGCCTTATGTAAACATTTTTGATGAAAATATTTTCATAATGGAATTCTGCACTCTTTACACGGTCCCAATTCATAATTTATGTTACATAAGTTATGTATAAATATATTTTGTTAAAATGGGGTGCGTCTTCCAGATTGTCATTTTGCCCGAATTCCGCCAGTGACAAAAAAGAGACGACGACCATCGCCAAGACACAACCCACTTAAGGATCGACCGATTCGAGTTCTGGTTTTATAATAATAAGTAGTCTATTATCCTAAGTATTCTCATTTGGAAGATTGAACGAGTTATTCCGTAGTGTTACTCCACCTTATTTACTTCTTAAAACATAAAAAATAGTTAAGATTTGTTGGTTATTAGATGCCCGAGCCGAGTATATTTAATACCCTAGATTGGCATCGTGGCTTAAATAGTTCCATCTATAACTGGATTTGATCCAAGTCAGCAAAGATTAAACCTTTTTTCCTTTTGATAGTCGCTCTCCCACCGAGATCGTATCCTCCTCGTCGCGTTAGCCTCATGTTTCGCGCGGCCACTAGGTGGATAATACAACTACATATTGATGATATTCAGTTTATTGAAGAAGAAACAACATCACTGAAGAGAAAAAATGAAAATTGCAATTTTGTTTTATGGTTAGAAGTAGTGAAATTATGAAGCATAATTATTTATCAGTCTGAGCTATGAATCATAGTCTATGATTCAAAAATTATTACGGATAGTGACATATATTTAGGATTGGCAAATGGAAAATATGGGAACAAAGACCATAAAGCTTGGAATAAACTGGTTGAAACACTCGAAATAATTTCACCACTAAGTTCGGGACCAAAATATGAACAGTATGGATGTTATTGCTTCCAAAAAGGACTTTATTCGTCACATTTCACAGGCAGAGGGACACCAGTTGATGCTATAGATCAAGCATGCTTCAAGTTTCATCAATGTCAACGTTGTCTTGGTATCGATAACGGTAAGTCTTTGCGGATCTAGACTGATCTGGACTATAATCCGAACAACAAGACCTTCATACCTGAGGATATCATTTTGGTAGCGTGATTTACGGCAAATCATCATTAAATTTCCCTCTATAATTCTTACTCGTCTGAGGTCGTTTGATATTTGATATACAGTATTATAAAATGTTTATTTCCCGGTAGTCTCGATTCAAATACTTTTTTTTTCATATTTGATCCCTTTCGGTGTTCCTTCCAGAGCCAGACCAACCCAAAACCAATGGGTCAAAACGGTTGGCTTGGCTTATCTGGAATTATTATTTTTAGATTTTATAATCCACGTAAATTCTCAAAAGAGACATTAAACTTAAATGTGTCTTAAAATTTACTTAATGCTCCTTATCATTCAAGTGGCAATGTGACAATTTGTGACATTAGAGACATGATTTTGTCACATTGACCATAACAAATTTGTTTCAACTTTCCAAATTGTTTCATTTAGGAGGCAGCTGTACTCACAATTATGAATACACTATTCAATATGGAGATGAATTGTTCAGTCCGGATGCAACCTGTCTTGATCGTCCGGGAACCTGCGGACATAATCTATGCAGTTGTGTCATTCAATTTGCTAAAAATATTGCTCAAGCTGAATCTGAAAATGCTTGGAATCTTGCGCATTCAAAATGGTCACCAGATAGAGCATCATTGAACTGCGATAGAGAGCATAAAACCACAACATATCAGTCTACAACAACGCCAGCACCACCTAGTGTGAACCAATTAGACTTATTAGACCAACTTAATACAGAACTTAATAGTCAACTTCCTATTTTCGGTGAAAATGATATTAAAAAGGTTGAGAATCAAGGTTTAAGTGAATTGAAAACCGGGAATTCATTTGAAATGGTAAGTGTGAATGGTAAAAATGAAGAAAAGGGTCAAGAGGTCAAGGTGAAACAGGTGGCTTTACCGCCAGTGAGAGCGAGACTTGTTGCACCAGAGATCTCTCTGAAACTTTCAGAAGACTCTTTTGAAGAAGATAACGAGCTTCCTTTGGATGAAGTTCAATATGAGTATGACTACACCTCAACCACATCCACATTTGAAACTACTACAAATCAACTTACCACCCAGACCAGAACTCAAACTGAACCAACCACGACCACGGTTAAAATCACAGAGCCTCAATTACCCTCTGAACTCTGTTGTGGAAATTATGATGATCACAGATTCCCATATTATACTGCTCATAGAGGTTGTTGTAATGGTAAAACCTTCGACTTAACATTAAAACAGTGCTGTGATGGTAAAATTAAAGATAGATTTATCATTTGCTAAAGTTTTAACCGGCTAAAATACCGGTAACAACCGGTTATGTGTATAGGTGGTCACTTGTAAATACCTAAGACTTGTATATATCAAAAACATTCAAAGAAACAAATTGAATGGAACCGTTTTTGCAAAAGAAGACACCGAACATGTTCGCACGAAGAACATGTTCGCTTGTTACCTGAATGAACAACGAAAAAATGAAATAAATGTTTTTATTGTTATTTTGAACTTTTATTATTAGTCGAAGGTCTTTTTCGTTTTATTCGAGCCGAAAATCGTTCGTTTTTGACGCAAAGTTGAACAGGTGCATCTCAGACAATCAGGTATCTTCGGGCCATTTTTAGATTCATCAGGATTAGAAAGTCGGGATTTAAAAGAATGCTTAGTATCCGGACTTTCATTGTGGATGATGATCACTAAGTGATTCAAAACTCATCGAACACTAATGATATAGAACCTTGTAATCACTTTGAACATTCATCCCTAACTGGATCGAACAGAAGGAATTGGCGAACTCCCTACAGCATCATTGCTTTCATCAGACGGCCCAGAACACCCTCGCAGCGAACATTCTTTTCTTTTTCGCTTGGAGCTTGTCCGTTTGAGTAATTCGCTGGATGCATTGAGTTGAATTGACATCAGTTTTATATTTGTTACTTAATAATAAGCTTGCGACATGTTACGTTTAAAGATACAAACCTAAATTATTGAATAATACATGTTGTCTATTTAGTTGATCAGCCATTTGGTCAACTTTAACTTGCACTTGGTTGACCTTATTGGTCAAACTCAAATGACCTTGCGAATACTGTTCTATGACATCCGTCACATCGTATGGCCTAGAAAATTTTGATTTAATTCAGAGTATGGTTGAAAAATCGACAGACAAAGTATTGAACGATGTTGCCCGAAAGAAGACGTTTAACAAAAGTGACCACGAAAGCTGTTTATGTTATAAAGTGGGGTTCGTCCTGACCCTGTCTAAATCATCCGACAAAAATAGTAAGCATAGAGCGCTCACGACCACGCTCGCTGGGACAGAGCCACCACAAACCCAACTTTATATCATCAGTTGTTCCCTTTTGACAGCGTGGGTAGGACTCTCCACTCGATTAAAGTATGGTTTTTATGACTTACCGTAATGCTTCTTTAAATTTACGTCGAGCAACACGAAATTGAATAATTCGGATGAATTTTAGAGCGAGATGTTGGCCATTTGTCATGAACGGAACTTCAGTAGATTTGTTTTTTGGTGTTGGATAGAATTCGTCAATTTTAGGTTGGTCATACGAATCTTCTAAGATCAAGTTATTTGAAGACAAACTATTCTTTCTTCCTTCACCTAGTTCTGAGTCTTGTCATGGTTTTTATAGAACTTTTCCTAGTATTTTCCCTCATTAAATCAAGGTGGCCACCGAATTCGTAGTACTCACTGCATGGAACCAACACAGCTAACAGATTTAAAAAAACAGATGCAATTTAGACTTTTACCCAGGACTACAATATGAATTATAAGAATTATGTCTATTTTACAAATACATACAGTCAATCATAGATGGAATGAGATTCAATCCATTGAAAAAAATAAATTATTTAAATCGGTACACACAAACCAATACAGTATGACATTTTGTACTCGGTGAACCTTTATAAAAATTTACTCAATTTTATAAATCAACATTAGGGCATTATATGATTCGTGATTGATCATCTTGTCAAAATCTTGGAATTGGAATTCACTGAATTACCGGTCAGATGTTCACTGAATCACTAAAATTTAAGCAAGGGCCTGTCATGAAAAATCGGGAAATTTTCCGAAATTCCTAATTTTTAGGAGTCCTAATTATCGGCAAGGGAGGGTATGACATTTTTTTAACCACCACCCTGAAAATCGTGGACCTTGATTCTGAATTCTTTTCTTCATCTGTGTCCACATATCAGTAGCTTTTGTTTGAATAGATGTCCGACGATTTTCCGTTGGTATGCCATTTGACCGATATATTTCCCAATCAAAATTGGGAATTTCAGTTTTGATATTTTCAGCGGCATAAATTCTCCATACAATTTGTATGAGCTTATATAGGTTTTCAATCAGTTCTTTTTGTGGCGCCAAAGATTTTGTTAATGAAAACCTTTCTTAGCAGCTGGTTGTCTTCTCTTGACCATATGTTTTTGTCTCTGTTGATCTTGAACCTTCAGAGCAAATCCTGTTCCCAAAATGCCTGCTGGTAAAGCGAAAAACGAGATACCAAAGACAGCGAAGGCCGAAGTCATTATTTTTCCCGGTACAGATTCTGGATAACGATCGCCATAACCAATCGTCGTAAAGCTGGTCAAACCCCACCACAGGGAATCGGCAAACGTATGAAACTTCTCATTGGATTCATGCTCAAATTGATAAATGAGGTAGGCAGCGAAAATGAGTGTGAGAAAGCCGAGATAAAGAGCTTTTATAAGAGTTATACTATCATAAAATATCATAATATTTAATTTAACTAATAATATTTTATAAATTATTAAGTATTATTAAAATATTTAACTAGTAGAGATAATGAGGTCATCACTGAGCATAACAAAACAAATACTGTGAACCTAACATGAACGAAACGTGAATACTCTTACACTAGTTCACCCTTGAGAAACAAATTCTGGTCCACTGTCCATACTTTAGTTATCATTATGGTTCACTGTTTTATGTGTCTGCTGTGAATAAATGATCATGCTAAACTTTTAGGGATCCCAAGTTGAAAGTTTCAGCGTATTCCTCGTAACGCTTGAAACAGATAGCATAGCCTCCGGTATTGAGATGAGGTCTGGGAATTTCCGTTCCCATTTACGTATGGCTAGGTAATCCTAAGAAAAAGGGGTTAAACATTAGTCTGATACATTTCAAATCTTTCCTGTGATGAGTTCTTTACTATGAGCATAAATAACAGATCCAAGAAGTTTCCAGCTTGAACCATTTTTGTCCAAACGAACCATTCGAATTATTTGTAGGAATCTAAATCAGGGCTATGTGGACGTCATTAAATAAAATAAGACTTACCGTAATGATCGTAGTGCAGAACTTGCTGATAGTCCCCTTGAATCTGACCAACCAAAAATGAAAAGAATAATTCCGGCAGTGACAACGATCAAGTCAAGAAGTGGAAAAAATTCTAGAGCATATCGTAAGCGTCCTTTGATTCCTTCATATCGTCCTCGACAGCCGACAGACCATATTCGTAAAACATATTCAATTGAAAACTGTGTCATTATCACAATTTCAACATAAAATAAAACTTCACCAGCATCTTCCTCGTATCTTAAATTATTTGATTCGTGGTGTTACATGGTGTGAATTTACGATTTAATTTACTCCACCAGCGATAGCCTCAAATCTGTACCTACTTTTCAATAGTGGAAAATATTGTGAGGAAAAGGCACCCAAATACTAAAAGGAAGGAAAATGTGTGATATGAGATTGACAATTTTGGATATCGACCATAGGATGGCCTCTCCAAAAAGTCGTGCACATATTGCTGATATCTTCTTCGTCTCCATGTTCTAAAATCGATTTGAGCTGATAATTTAAGTAATGAAAACGAACTAACATTGAAACAACAAATATTAAAACTAATAAAACCGGTAAATATAATATAACATAGAAAGCAATTTATACAAGAACACTTACTTTTTCGTCTTTTCATGTCTGGAAGAAAAATGAATTTTTGATTTCGTTTCATCAAAGGAACATTCAGTAGCTAGTCGATTAGCAGGTTTGAAAAACTTTCCACCACGTTGGTTCTTAAGCGAGTAAACATTTGTTACTAAGAGATTTTGACCAGAATGTCTTTTTCAAAGAAAATTTGGCAATTTTCGGCAAAAAAACATTTTAATCTAACTTTAATTGGTGTTCCGTTTTTGTCCAGAAATGAGCATTTCATGTTACAATTAGACGGAATCGCATTAAAATGCGATTTTTGCAACATTTTTGAACGCGTATTATTTTTCTAAATTGGTGAAAATTTCCCGGAAAATGACAGTTTAAGAATGTGACAGTTTAAGAATGTGATAGTTTAAGAATGTGACATTCTGAATGTCAGATTTCCAAATTAATGAAAGTTTAATATGTAAATGACCCTTGTTATGCGATGAAGGCAATTCAAAGTTGATCAAAATTTATCTTACCGTCTAATATAATTTCAAAAAAATTTAAAGTTGTAAACCAAATCGACCACTTACTTTCGAATGAACAGATTTTCAACCGCAGTTGAGAATTTAACCGAAATTATTATTGTCAAGGGGTAAACAAATTTACTCAATAAGCCTGATGCGATGTTCTATACAAATAGTTTCTGGCATTTTCTCTTCTGCTCAATTGATCATCTCTCTTCTTACACTCCGATACAATTTTTGAAATGGAATATTTTCGAGTATTTTTCTTTGCTATATTAAGCATTACTATTTTTGTATTGGTTCATTTCGTATAGGATCAAATCTATCAGTGCTTTTCTCTCTGATAGAATACGAACTTTAAGATTTCGAACTCAAAAAAATACAATTTTGAACAACAGTTTAAAATCGTTTCCTTTGCAACGAGCTCATTATTTGAATACATTAATACTTTTTCTTTGTATTGAACTGATTACAAGCATTTATGCCTCCTCTCTAAAAACAAACTTACTGTACAAATTCTTGAACAACCTGATGATGTTTAAATATAATTGATGAAACAGTTTCGTTAGACCCTAAGAAACTTATTTTACTGATCGAAGCCAGATGAATTTTCCTTTTTTAATGATTGCCTAAATGCTAAGTATGGGTCCCGTATTAGGTCGTACTGAGTACGAGTACGACCAAAAAATGTGAATAGAGTACGAGTCAGTACGACCTTCGACTATTTTAACCTAAGATGCTATTTTAACCTGATGCTAAGCTAATAACTGTATAGTTGATGACAAGAGGTCCAAGTGTGTAGATTTCAAGTATCTTTTTATTTTAGGACTCTTAATTTCACTTGAAAATTCTATCGGCACTTATTTGAAATAACTACATTGATCACCTTACTATGTACGCAAGGTAAACCGTTGTTTGGCCATCGAACAACTTTGTTCAAAAATAGTTATAATCGTGAAAAACACATGACCCCGGATCATTTTCCTGTTTTTCTTCCAAAAAACAAGCGGCTACGAACTGCGAATAATAGCTTGAAAAATAAAAAATTTGTGTGTAACTCAAGGTACAAATATAGTTGGTTTACAATTTTTTTCAAAATCTCCGATTCACAAAACCGTGTACTCACATATTTATATTTTCGAGTAGTTGTTCATTCTATGATAAATCATTGATAATCTCTTCGGTACGTCTCTTTTTTTTTCTTAACTTTGAGTATTTCAAATCCGAGATTGAAAGTTGGAAATTATTTCAGCTTCTTCCTTGCCTCCCCATCCTTTCCATGATTTGATTTGGCGGTTTTGATTCCCTTAATTATTTAATATTTCTTTTATATTTTATTTCTTCTTCTATTTAAAAGGAAGTATGAAAATAAATAAAGAATCGAGAGCAACAAAACAGAAACAAAACTAGGTCGTTGAAGCATTTCAGGATGCTCAAACAGCTTGAAACGGAATATAGAATGGCAAATATCTGCTTTGTCCTATCTTGAACCCAAACAGAATACAGGCCTATCTTATTTTTAGTGCAAAACACGTGACAGTGATTTGTCTAAAATTTAATTTTAGGGCAAAGAGAACCAATAAACTGGCTCGAAAATGC
>SCLD01096221.1:0-11560 GCA_004367895.1 Oikopleura longicauda | reverse complement strand
ACTCGATTACTTGTCACGTTTAAAAATGGCAATAAAAAGTCAACTTGACACACAGATCAACAGCGATGATATCTGTGGCTGATTTAACTTCGAGACAGTCCCGAGGCAAAAACTTAGGGATTTAATCTCACCTCAGTCATGCATATAGACTCCGCATTTAAAAATTTTGTACTAAATACCAGAGTCTGGTAACCAGACTGTCAACTTTGAACTCGCCAGGAAGTTTTACAATGCGGTTACGGGCCGTAACTTACGGCGCTCAGAATAAGATGACGTGATCAAACTGTGTTTATTCGTCACACGGATGCCAAGGCAAGATGAAAAACGCTGATGATAGTGTACGTATTTCTTCATTTTTATAATGAACTGTTACTCTTTTATTTTACGCTTCAATTGTCATAAACTGTCTCCCCTCGGGATACTGTAACCAGCAAGTGTCCTGCCACTTAGAATGGACCGAGTCGAACATGTGCCAAGTGAAAATGTTTCTCGATTTGTTCGAATGATTCGGCAGCGACTTGTGCTGCACCATATCGTGGATCAGGACCAGATCGCCCTTTTTCACTTGATGCGGCACCCATTGATAGTCAATCGTGGCATAGTGCTCCAGAGTTTTCCCCATGCGCATTTCAGTGCCGCCCTTGCCATCGCGGTACATGAAGGCGTGGTCTTTTTTAATTGCTGGTTAACTAATGAATGGTGGACTTTAAGAAGAACCTGGTTTTGTCACTTTCGGCTTGTTCTTGTATGGCTTGTGCGAACCTGGCACTGACCAGAGGCACCCGTTGTCTTCAGTCGCGTTCTCAAGTGCCACCCAGAAGCCTATTCAGAAAAGACATACGTCATGAAATTATAAACAATTTTACCAATTACTGTTTGCTTGGGAGCTGTGTGCAAGAAAGTTGAATCCTGATGGGGCGTAACGGCGGAGCCAATTTTGGCTTGTTTGAAAATGTACATGGATTGACACACGCTTTTATTTGATATGCAATTTGCCTCATGTGAATCGTTCGATTAGCTGCATATCCATTCCTAACGGTGGTATAATCGAGCGCCTTGAACACTGCCTTCGACTTTGCCGAGGTCACAATGTCCTGAAAGGGACCAGGTTGCAAATGTAATGCATGGCCGACTTTGTTCAAGCACTTGAACGGCTCGTCAACAAGCTGCTCGTTCGCATCGTAAGCGAGCAGGTCAAAGAAAAATCGGACTTTGTCGCCCGACGTCATGAAATAACTGTTGCGTTTCAACATGTCCGCCTGTTTGCCCTCTTCGTCATCAAGTGATTGATACTTTTCGCTTAGAAGCTCCTTGTAAATTCAGTTATGATAAATCAGTTAATATTGAAACCTTCATATCAGTCTGATCGACAATGTGCCGCATTTCAGCTCGCAATGCATCACACTCGGCATCAGTGGCAAAGCCCTCAACGACGGCAATGCCATTCTCGTGAAACTGTTCGATCACTTTTTTCAAGTTTTGCATTTTATTTGATTGAAAGATTACTGTGACTGCAGAGTGAGTTGAGCGGGTTATTTACTTGCCCTTGACTTGTCAGTCAAGTTCACATGTGTTTTCATTTTTCATTCTTTGTTGCAGTAAGGCAGCAAAAAAGGCAGGCTGAGTGAAGCAGGAAACCAGCATGAGTCATATCAGGATTCAATCATTAGCCTAACTTCTTAATTGGTCTTTCATTGCTTCGATCGGCACACACGAGTTACCAAGAGCCAAATAACGAAAAATAAAGGACTAAATAAGGAACTAAGAGTAGGACTGAGAAATGGATCAGATTGGCGAGATAAAATGGGACTGCATCGAGTGGATACCGCGTAAAAGACCAGCGCTAAACGATAAAATAAGAATGTTCAATGTTCGCGGCACTTTAGAAAACCAACAAAAGGACTGCGATTTATCGGAGGTTTGAAGTCTGGCCTTGGTTTGATAAAAAGCTTCAGTTTAATCGCCGTGTACTGGCTACGAGCGAGACTCACAATATTTCCCACGTTTTCAATGGTTTAATGTCGTACACCGACTGGCGTTGTTTCTTAAATTGTTGTCATGGTAAGTTAATCAAAGCACTCGCTTTTAAATTTATCGAGAACTAGGTGTTGGATACAAAGGGGCAAACGGACCAGGACTAAAAGTGCGCGCATTCCAACTCATTCTTGATTTGTACCAGCGTCAAACGACCGAAAACATGAAAAATCAGAAGCAGACCATGCAAGATCAAATTGACATGTTGGAGACAGAAGTCGAAAACCAGAAAGATCAAGTCTTCAGCCTGACGTCCCGGCTGGAAAGTTTTGAAGCAAAGTTGATTCAGTTCGGGATTAATTTTTTTTTGCCAAATGCTTAATTTATTTAAATTCCATTGTCACAGGCAAACAGTGCCAATGCAGCTTTGAGGATGCAAAATGAGGCAACATTGAAAATGTTGAATGAGGTCATGGACGAGCGTGATAAATTGCAAAAACAAGTAGCGAACAAAATTGAAAATCGCAATCAGTTCAAGAATCAATTGCTGGTTGGAATGGGCGAGGTCGTTCTGTTAAATACAATTTAAAACTAATCTTGTTGACATAGGTTGTCGATCGTGCACTTGACAACAACAATGATGGTGGTGAAACCGATTCGCTGACTAACGAACTAGCTGAGCAAATTGAGCGGTTGCAGCTTCAAATTGATCAAATCAAAACTTGTCAAATTTGTTTTGAACCGTTCAACAACAGCGACCGTGTTCCAGCAAAGGGAAAATGCCAACACGTACTGTACTGCATGAAGTGCTTGAAAGAAACAGCGAGCACAACTGGACAGTGTCCCACGTGCCGCATGTCACTAACAAATAGCGAAATTGTCAAAGTCAAATTCAACTTTTCCTAAGCTTGTCGTCAATAAATTGAATACAAAAATAGTTCAAAGATTTGGATGCCTTGAAACATTGTCTGTGGAGCAGTTTAACAGAGGGGCTTACGAAAATTGCATGTTTGTTTTGTTCTGACCAAACGTCACTTGGCTTATGAACTAGTAGTGACTAGTACTTACTAGTAATTGTGACTGATGCGATTATCAGAAGTCATCATGCCATTTGGAGTCAAACATTCCGAAAACTAATAAGAATAAGAGAAAAGTTATGTTCAATCACTATCGTTACGTGGTTGCATTGCTCGGTTTTGCCATTCATTTCAACATTTTCCAAACGCGAATGAATCTTTACATTGCAATTGTCGACATGGCCCATTTGAAACAGTTCAACTGGACCGAGCGTGATCAATCGCTCATGATGTCAAGCTATTTCTATGGCTACACAGCTTTAATGGCGTTCTGCGGGTCACTTGTCGCGTCGATTGGCGCAAAACATCTCGTTGTATGTGGGTCTATTTTGTCTGGCCTGTCGACTTGTATCTTCCCGTGGGTGGTAAAATACAGTTTCACCGCCGGGTTCATACTCCGCGTCCTGAGTGGCGTGTTCCATGCGCCAATAATGGCCGCCGAGCAGGAGATACTTATCCCATGGTCACCGCATAACGAATATTCGCGTTTATACTTTATCCAAGTGTCGGGTGCTTTGATTGGAAATTTTGCATGTTTCCTGATTGGCGGCCCATTCATCGATCGATATGGATGGGAACAACTGTTCATCTATGGCGGACTTTTCAGCACAATAATGGGCCTGGCCTATCAAGTACTGGTCGAAGCGACACCTGAACATTGTCGCTGGGCAACGCATGTTGAAACGGCGTTCATAATTAAAAATAGACTCGATTTCGAATCAAAAGCAGCAGCAACAAAGAAGAAGAAAAAGAAGAATATACCTTATCGTGCCTTGCTTACTAGTATACCGCTATGGTCAATCAATTTTTCACTCTTCACATTCAGCCTCATACATGCCTTCTTCACGAATATATTCTCAAAATATCTAATGGACAACTTCACCATGACAGTGGCAATGGTGGGCATGTTGACTTCATTGCCAACATTGGGCGAGTTCTTTGCCTATTTGATCTCGGCATTTGTTGCCGATCATTACATTACAAAGGGCGTTAGTACGACGACCGTGCGCCGGGTAATTTCATCTCTTGCGCAGTTTGTACCCGGTGCAATGTGTATTTTACTGACGCAGACAACCAACTTGTCGATTGTTATCATTCTGTCTACAGCTGCACTAAGGTACAGGTACTGAGAAGTAAAAACATGAATCTGACTTTAATA
Organism: Oikopleura longicauda; assembly: GCA_004367895.1. Classification (NCBI taxonomy): domain Eukaryota; kingdom Metazoa; phylum Chordata; class Appendicularia; order Copelata; family Oikopleuridae; genus Oikopleura; species Oikopleura longicauda. The sequence goes on along the minus strand of SCLD01096221.1, from coordinate 7,351 downwards.
TTTAGCATTTGCGGCATACAAATGGCAGGATCCTTTCTCAATCTCACTGAACTCTGTCCCGCCTATGCCGCCGCCGCTTATGCGATTTCAAACACAGTTGGCTGTGTCGTGTCGACTTTGTTCATTCAATCACTCGGGCATGTCCTTGAACAGTTGGGAAATACATCGAGCACGTGGTCCATATTGTTTGGACTGATTGGTGTACTCAATATTGTTGGAGGTGTGATAGCCTGGCGGTTTACTGATGCCACTGTCCAACAATGGGCGTTGGATGATGATGATACTTCATCAGAAATTGAAGTGAACAAACCGATATGTTGCTAATAAATTAAATTTCAATCAAATTTATTCGCTCAGTCAGCTTTTCAATTTTGTCATCGCCGTTATAATGAGAACAGATGTGCTTGACAGTGATTGGCTGCTCCAAATGAGCCAAAACGCGCAGTACCCCAGTAAAGAAGACATCCTCAATTGTGAAGCTTAGTGGATTTGTATTGTCAGCCTAAACACACAATTTGTAAGCACACGTTTTTACGTAACATTTTACCTGTTTTTTCGTCTCAAGCAAATAACGCGACGAGACTAGGCAACACTGACCTCCGCAATAGGCCGGATAAAAGGGTTGATCATACTCGTCCATTGTCACTTGGCCTTTTATCCAGGACTCATGATGGAAGAGACGCCATAAAAATTGGTTCTGTCGAATAACCGTCGATTTGATTCGCTCTTGTCTTTCAAGGCAATAAGGTGCACTACATTGACATTTGACACTGGCTTCATCTTATTTTTCAAAATTAATACCGTGAATGGGTTGGCAAGCTTGGTAAAAATTGGTCAAGTTGACGTTGATCGACGAATGTATCATCATCATTCAAAATGATCCACTGCGTTCTATGAGCATCGCAATACTGTTCGAAGTACGTGTAACTGGTCAATGTTTTGAGCGTCAAATTGCGATAGGAATCGACGAAATTGCCAACAATAAAATCGCGGTTTATTCTCATTTCTTCTTTCAGTTTAGCTTCTTCATATTGCCTCTCTCCATTTCTCAGTCCAATAACGAAAAATGACGCCGCGAGGGGGTCCTGCTTTTTTATCATAAGGCGAGATAACCGACGAAGATCAAAATTGTATGGCGATGTTTTGATCAAATAAATCAGTGGCGTGGCCGGACATGGTGGTGCTGTCATTATGGAAACATTCCATTGTGTCGATTTTGACGTGAACTTCTGCGGCACAGTGGTAACGGGCACAACTGGCAATGTTACCGAACTTCGCAAGAGAACCAGAACGATAAAAGCAACCACGAACCAACGCCGCAAATTCGCCCTTGTAAAAGCTTGTGGTCGTGTCAGTGAAGCGAACGTAAAAAGACAGTTTACCTTGTAGTTTAACTTTCTCCATGTTTAAGTTGGGCTTACTTAGTTTTACAGGTACTTAGTACTCAGTTTTACGTACTTAGTTTTACAGGTTTTCAACTTTCTCTGATGATCAGAATCGGTTGATTAATCTAGAATCTAGAAGTCGGACAAATGGTTCGTATCAGTTTAAATGTTCATACAGTACAGTGTAAGTTGTTTAAACAAAATACGGACTCAAAAGCTATATTTTTGGTGTTCCTTGTAGCACAGCGGTCACTTGAGTGAAAAATTCATTATCTCTGAACCACACGGTACTACTAGACAAATGGCTTTTAAAGGAAGCTATAAATTGTCAAAAAAGGCCAATAATTTGCTTATGCTAATATGTATTTAAGTAAACGCCCGTCAAATCGAGGTCAAGTGCCACAACAGTATGGGAATATGCTGTCTGTTGAACGGAGTCTGTTGCTTGAAAAAATCATTGATCCAGTCATTGTATCCATCAAAATGATAATCGTGACAATTTTGTTGTTTCACATACTGACTACGGTCGCAATTGACTGTGGTCGTGATTCAGACATATGCAAAGAGAGTGTGGACACCGATTACATTTTGTGCGTTGCCAATTGCGATGGTAATGTGGCGTGTGTGTCGTCATGCAACCGCGAGTACGAGCTCGCCTTTGACCAGTGCCCATGCGAATCTGGGTGCCCGAGCGGTTGCCCCTGTCCCGTTTATGATTGCATTGCTGAGACAGCTGTTCTTGTGATTAATACTGTTGTCAAACGTAATCCCCCACTGTTGATCGATCGAAATGGTCGTTCAGACGATGAACTTTACTTTATCATTCGACATGGAACAGAAGTCGACTCGTCATGCTCGTTGATGTGGCGCAATCGAATACTCATTTTCGGTGGTATCACTGAGACGCGTCAAGTGAGCGAGATTTACGAGTGTTCAATCAATCGTCTTGGCTCATTGCCATTCGAGTTCAATGGCGGCGCATGTACTGCAAGTAATAGTGATGACATTTATTTATGTTTTGGCGCGAAAGAAACGCGACAGTGTCGCTCAACTAAAGACCCACTTGGACCATTCACCACACTGCGCAAGTCGTCATTCACGCACAAGGAAATTCGCATTGCATCATCACCCACCGAGATCAGCGCAATCAGCTCCAACGACGGTCATGCAAAGAGTGAGTTGTTTTCAATGGAAGAGCGAACATGGCGAACAGTGAGCAACTATCCCTTCCATGGGTCAATCGACAGTTATGCAATTCTGTACTTCGACGATGGGTTTATTTTATTCGGTGGGTGGAGTCCGCCAGATATGGTGAAAACAATTGCCAAGTTGACAGTGAACGATGAGTGGATCAAATTGGGCGAGTTGAATCAAGCGCGACAAGGCCACGCCGTCATCTTTGCCCAGGGCGCATTTTTGGTCACTGGCGGCTTGTTTAATGTTTCAAACATTTCGTTTAACACCGAGCACTGTCAGGTTGAAGATGGCACGAACTCAATCGAATGTGTGACGCAAGAACCAGAACTCGAGCTGTACGGTTTTTATCCCGAGATGTTCCTGGTACCAGCAAATTACTGTAAGACAATGCACTCATACTGACGTTTGCGTAAATAAATCGTCGTGTCTTATGACGAGTGTCTTTTATCTGAGAAAATAAATGCATGTCTCGTCCAGTCCAAGAAAAGTCCATCTGCTCGATGTTTGAGAAAACTGTCAGTCTATACATTTAATTATCTACTGTAATTAAGTGCGAAACAAATTGTGAGCCAGAGACTTAAAAGGAGGGTTAAACTCTTCCAACCCAGCAAAAGTTCAAACAAAGCCTACTTACGTCAACAAAACTCGCATATTATCGGACAACATCTGGATAATCTAGGCTAAAGGTTTTACCATAATTTTTGGCCACTGTACAGTGTATAAAACGACATACTTTAAGACGTACAGTAGGCCGACTGTGACAGTTACCGTTGTTTCAAGTGGAAAACTCTGATTGTAGTACAAAGAGGATGTGGCATACGTTTTGTGTCACGTAGAAAAGAGAAGTCGTGAATGTTGGCGGCACTGGCAATGAATCGATACTTGACATCGATGCATAAACCATTATAATTTGCTACTTAGTTTCGGATCAATGGGCAGTTCATTGGACAAGAATAACGTCAATTTACGTGGGTCCATTTGAGGGTATGAATATACACATCCGAGTTAAAACTGGAGAATTAGAACGAAAACATCGGCTGTTTTTTCAGAATGGACAAGTTTTCTATTGATCCAAGTTATTTGAACCAAACAGTCTCTCTGTTTGGCAATCTAACCACTCACGAGAAAAGGAGGCAGGACAGCTTACGTCAATTCTATCAGCTTGATATTGCCAAATTTTGATTTTTACCTTGATTTCATTTCCTCATTGCGCAATATCAGTACCTCGCAGTCTCCTATGTGATTATTATTTTACTTACAATTGTTATAATGAGCGCTACATACGTCGTCGTCCATCGCGAAAAGGAAAAGGCTGAAAAAGAACGAAATATAGATCAGCGTTGGTCACTGCAGCCGGTAAGCCGCCGCTCAGATTTACGCCTGATTCAATAAATGATCGACTTGTATATTCATTAAAGTTTTCACTTAGAGCCAAATGAGTCAGTTATTAACGATATATTTTCAAACAGAGAAAAAATCATGCAAAGTAAATCTTTTTCACCGCATCAATCCGATAATAGACGCGACAAACTGGGCATAGTGTCATTTTTTGCGAACACTTGTGACATGTTACGTGGCCACATGGCAGCATTGCTACAGTGAAACTGCTAATTAGTGCACAATTAAACTCTAAAGCTAATTACCCGCTTGTTCGTTTGAATAATCTTCGTAACAAACGTGACACGCCGCTATATCTTCAAGTTTGTTCAGCGTCTCCCCCATTTCGTCGCGTTGCTTCACAGTTTCTGTCAACTTGTCCTCCAGTCGAGTCAATTCGCTTTTTATCTCCCTAAACAGCAGTAACGTTTCATGATCAGCCTTATTACTATCAATGACGGCGTTGATCTGTTCGTTGATATTCCCATGACGCCGCGCCGTCGCCGCCAATTCACCCATCGACACCATTTGCAGTGAGCGGCGCATTGATTTGCGCGTGTTCTGAAGCTGTCTTTGAAAAAATCAAACTTTGAGCAAAAACCTCTGGTTTTGGCGTTACACTTTTCCGAGGCGTCCGACGAATTGTGACATTTGAATTGTTGGACGAGTTCAGCGACTGTTCCAAAATCTCTTCGAGTGTCTCATTCAACCGATTTGGCTGGCGTGGTGATGATGTGTGCGTAATGGTCAACGATTGGCGTTGCGGTGAGTTCAGTTGATTGTCAATGCGATTGGCCAGGCGCTCGTCAGCTTCGAACTGGGCGACCATGGCGGCATAGTCATACGTCTGATCGAGCATTTTCTCTCATTTACTGATGCGAGATAGGCGATGTCGTTGTTGTCATGTCGGAGTGAGGGTCATTAAAATTTGAACCACGCGCCTTTACTTACTCACTCAATTTACATTGTATTCATTTGACTACTACCGATTTCTGTAGTGTTTGTGCAACTTGTTTGTATATCCATGTTTGCGTCTATCAGACCATATTTTAATCTTTCTGACTTGAGACTCTCAGACTATGAAGCTCTATTTACTGTTAGGTACGTTAAGTACAGAGACGGCTTCAGGCCCATAATTTGTTCAGGACTTGCAAATGCAGTGCCCATGGACTACAATCAGTATGATTATGCACAGAACTACAACTATGGTCAGAACAGTTATGCTCGGCGCAGTGTGGCAAACTACAATAGCGGCCAGAATAACCTAGCCGATTACAACTCACAATATAACTCGGATGTAGGTCACGTGGGTGTTCGATTTTACATCCCAAATTTCATAGAATTATTATATCGACACACCCAATAAAAAGTTCCGAACAACTATGCTGACCTTGGATCGGAAAATGTTGATCCGCGCGGCTTCTGGAGCGATTTGTTTTCGATTATACGAACGGAACGGGACCTGAAATTAGCTTTCAAAAATTGTGACCTTCAAATTCGTCCCAAGTAAAAGCCCGCTATTATATTTTCCGAGAAGATATTTGGCGTTGGTGCCGGAAAATGGGTCACTAGCATTTTTGACAAATTTGGCATCAAAAGCAGAATGATGAATGGTGAAACGGATTACGGCAGTTACACTGCTGATGTCTCGTACAATAACTACCAAACTCCACCACCCGTCGCGTACGCCAGCTATGATAATTACGGCAAATAGAGTCCGATTCAACTCATGTATTTACTTTTGACTTACTGATTCACTTTTTGATTAAAACAGGAACACTTATGAATTTTTTTTTTAGACAAAATGAGACTGAAAATTGTATTAAGTATGAAACCTTGAGGATTATTATTGGTCCGTAATCTACAATTTTAAGTCGCATTGGCATCGGCTACGCCAGTGAGATACAAGCATTATTATCGTACAACAACTGTGGTACCACCAAACGATTCAAACGCCGACTCTCAATCGATGCTGAATGATATTGCACGCTATTGGAGACATGTGAGCGATGCTGTTGACGTTGTTCAAGAAGTGCACAACGATTTCTCACCTACCACAACTCAAGGGACAACAACGGTCGAAATGACATGGTTTACGCTAGAAAAGCACAATCAACATGATGCGCAAACAGTTTCTGACTTGACTATTGGGACAACGACTGACGATTCAAATGCAAACTCTGAATCCTGGAAAAACATGGCGAGCCGCTGGCTTAACCGTGTTAGGGATGCCGTTGAAGTCAGCCGAGAATTGCTTAACGAAGCAACTACTCAAGCTCCAATAACAAATACATTCGCATTGACACCATCTACTACTGACCAATATGATACGACAACTTTGGAGACCACGGTTGCTACCGATGAGAATGTCAAAGATAACTCGTGGAGAAACATTGCAAGCATGTGGAGTAATCGTGTCAGTAATGCAGTCGACGCTATTCTAAGCGAAATCAACGACGAATCACCAGTTACAACACAGGCTGCTGTGAGAACTACAACTTCTTCTACTACAACTACAAGTACTACAAGTACGGTCAAACGCGAAACAGTCAAAACTGACATACGAAAGTTTTATTGTCAGTATCGATTGGCTCACAAGTTTCCTCGACGTTCAGATACTAAAGACTCAACTCAAGCCGCGCTCGGAACAAAGACCAATCGTAAAGAACTCAGTCAATACAAAGTAATGAAGGCTAAATTTCGTGAGCTATACTACAAGTCTTTATTGAACGCGATAAGGATTCGTCGAAAGTTCCGCGACGAGGTCAATGCCTTTCTCCTACTTGATCAAGTGAAACGCGCTAGACGACTTTACTACACTACAACTACTTCTTCTACAACTACAAGTACTATAAGTACGGTCAAACGCGAAACACGGCATGGGTCTCATAATTTATTGCTTGATATTGTCAAGCTGATATCCCATGTCATATTTAATCCTCCTGACGATGTGAGACATTTTTTTAAAAAAAATAGTTAATCAGTAGTTTTAGCACTGGTACCCATGACCTGTCTGAATATGAACTCAAATATCCGGGAGGAAGTCGCATTTCCGAAAAAAATGATGAAAAGACATTGTTGTCCACTGGAAGTTAAATGCTACAATCTTTCACTGCAAATTGGCAACGAAGTCGAAAAACGTGTAACACCACGGGTAAAAAACGGGTAACACCACCTTTGCTTAAAAAATCATTTACCATTTTCAACTGTGTATAAACACTTTCGAAATAAAATGTGATACGTTGGAAAAAAAAGAAAACTAATTTGTATGTGGTTGTGTGTGTGTAAAAATAAAAAAAGTTGATAGTTTACAGAAAAATAAACGGATTTGCTATCTCCAGCAGACGCGCGTATGCTGCCGCTGCTGCTGTCTGGCTGTCGCTGATGGTGGT
>SCLD01096210.1:0-11563 GCA_004367895.1 Oikopleura longicauda | reverse complement strand
GTTGACAATAATGGGCGGCAACATGAACGGCGTTGGCAATACGCATTTGGTGGGCGAGTTCAACTTTTATGGCGATCCAGAAGGCGCCAAAATCGTGCTAGACGAGTATACGCCGCTGGTGTCCACCACCATTGTCACGTGGGAGGCGACATGCATCAATCTCTTCCCACAGACCCATTTCGACACGGCGGGCAAGTCGGCCCTGGGCGACTTCTTCGACGCCATTCGGCAACACTCGTTGAAGAGTTTTGACAAGGAGAACGAGGGCGAAGTCAAATTCCAGTACATGTGGCACAGGTTCGGCGATAAAGGCGCGTGCATGTGTGACCTGTTGGCGCCACTTGTCCTGCTGTACCCGGAGCTGATCACCACCAAGGAGGACTTTCCCGTCTCGGTGGAGCTGAACGGGCAATACACGCGCTCGATGATGGTGGTCGATCGAATGCGTCAATTCTGTGAAATACTGCCGAATAGATCAACAGCTTGTCTTGTTGTCGAAGTCGACATTGAGAAGGCATCGAAACTGGCCGAGATGAAGTTCTATTGATATATATATTTTATCCTGCAAAAAATAGAGTACAGAAAGTGTTTTGCAAAATTCATTATTTAAAGCGTTTTAAGCTCACCAGACATGATATGTTCATTGATGTAACAAACACTCCCTTGATGCGTGATGCCGATGCATGCTACTTCGTAATATGATGTGGCATGACAATGGAACAGAGTAACATCTTTAGTCTAAACTCCAGTCTTTACTATATTATGTATGCTTTTTGCAAGAAGTGGTGTTTCGGCTAACTTTACTCGAATCGGGCAATCTACCCAGGCTAGGACCCTTCATAGTTTAGCAAACAATAATTGTGGCAATTTGTCAATTGTACCTAAAACACTACTACATCATCGTATGACGCATTGTAATCGAAAGGTCGTAATAGAGAAATGTAGAAAGTGATTTTCAGACTGAACTTGAAAGAATAATATTTGCCCTCGGGCCTTGGCGCTTATCTTGGGACACTGTGTGAATTGTCCATTTGTGAAATGCTTACGTTGTTATTTTTGTTCTTTTTCTGGGAAACTTCTTGTCTATTTTGACGATGATGCAAAGCAGTTTAATGTCTGTACTGACTGTGACAAAGGGCTCAAACTTTACGATGTCGTATTTCAGACTGATTCCAGAAGACCAAAATTAAATAGTCATGAAGGCATGGTACTTTGACACTACTTGCACCAACCCGCGCGCCCCCTGTCAACTAGAGAATGTGTCACGCGAAACCTTACTATCGCTTGGTGTCGAGCACTTTCACTTTGACGCCGATAATCACGAGAAAGACGAAACATACGTAAAGTTTAAACGCGAGCGTGCCTATGACTATCAGGATATTGTGACGGTCAGTCGCGAGTCAATGCCGGACTATGATACTAAGGTTGCCAGTTTCTTGCGCGAGCATATTCACGACGACGAAGAAACTCGGTAAATTGGAAAAAATGTCCTTATTAGTCCTTATTAGTACGTACCAGTGCAATCGCCGATGGAAAGGGCTATTTTGACGTTCGCGACAAGAGCGACAAATGGATCCGCATTGAAGTGGAAAAAGGAGATCTATTAGTTCTACCAGCGGGTATCTATCATCGTTTCGTGCCAACGATGGACGACTATGTTCGCGCTATTCGTCTCTTTGTTGGCCATCCAGTCTGGACGCCAATCAATCGAGATGTGGGCGAAGACGACATTGCAAAGAGTCACGCGCGTGTTGGCTATTTGAAAATGATAAACTAGACTGTCGAAGTTGCCTTGATTATCTATCTAGCCTTTACTTAATAAAAAAACGTCGTTGTGTGTATGGCATAATGCCGTAAATTAAAGGGGTTAAGTTTAAACGATTTATTCCTCGTCCAGGTACCGTTTTTGTTCCGACAATTCGGTCTTTTTCGGCCTGTTACATTTACCTCAACAGTTCAACGAGGTCATTTCCAAGTTCTACACTCAGTATTAAGGTCAATTGCCATATTTGACTTTAAAAGGGGCGTCGTTCTTTACTTCCTCAAATAGTTGCTGCGAAGTTACCTTCTGATATGAGTTTCACCTTTAACTTCATTCTTTCAACGACAGAGTCGCTCAGACAAAATGAAAGCGTGGTACTTTGACGCGAGTGATACCGATCCGCGTAGCCCATGCCAGCTGGAGTCCAGCGTCTCGCGAGACGTCTTGCTCTCGCTCGGCGTCGAGTATTATCGATTTGATGCTGACAATCATGAAAATGACGAGAGCTATGCCAAGTTCAAGCACGATCGCAACTACAATTATCAGGACATTGTGACGATTAATCGAAAGCTAACGCCGGGCTATGACAAGCTAGTCGTTACCTTTTTGCGTGAACACATCCACGATGATGAAGAATTGCGGTAAGAAGCTGTAATTTTTGTGTTCAAGTCCGTTACTAAATGTACAGGGCAATCGTGGACGGAAATGGCTATTTTGACGTTCGCGATAAAAATGATAAGTGGATTCGAATTGAAGTGGAAAAAGGCGATCTAATGGTGATGCCGGCCGGCATCTATCATCGCTTCATGACAACACACGACGATCACATCTGCGCCATTCGACTCTTCAGTGGAAGACCAGTTTGGACAGCATTTTATCGCGATACGCAAGAGGCCGACATTGCAAAGATGAAGGCGCGTATTGACTATTTGAGTATGATCAAATAAAATAACTATAACATTTCGTGTTCACCTGGCACGTTTTCCAGTGAGTTGCTAATTGTGAGTTGCCTTAACGTAGTTCGAAATCAACCTAGTCACGTTGGTTTTTATGTAAAAAAGTAACCACGTCAACCTTGGCATATGAAGTACTAGTTAGTTTGAGTTTAACTTGTGCACTGTTGTAGCCACACATGGTTGTTGATTAACATATCAGATAAATGGTTTTGTTTTATTTAAACCAAAGTGGATAAGTAAGTTTGAAACGCTTCCGCATTTGGAACTCGGTAAGCTTGTCCATCCATCCCGTCTTAGTCGGATATTGAGTGATTACGGCTAGTTTATTGTATAGGAACGAGAAATAAAACGCTCAAACCTGTTATGAGCAGCAAGACAAGCTTCATGTTTTTATTGAAGATGACAGTGTTTCGAAGTCGAGCCTTTTTATACCACTCATGGAATACGGTTGTTTTGCTTATTTACTATTTATGAGAGTGTGGCGCCAAAAACAAGTTTGAAAAATTCAAAACTTTGATTCCAAAAGTAAGTGAGCTTCAAAAACTAACGTTTCAATTTATATGGAATATACTGTGGGTTAACAATTGGTTCACTTGTTGGTTAATACAAATAAAGTTGCGTATAGCATTGTTGGACATTATTTGTCTTGATGCGACCACGCACAAAACGGGTGTATCATTAGGATATTGTTTAATACGTCACTATTTGTATAAATGTTTCCTATCAAAGCGCTATTAAAATGAATCAAAGTCTCAGCACCAGAGAGAAGCTGGCTCTTATCTCGAGTTTTTGGATTGCTTTGACTTACTTGACCAGTTACAAATGGTACTTGCCAACTTATCAAGAGGGTGTTGTACTTCGCCTTGATGAGATTGAGAAAGATGACGGAGCAAGCAAGGATGATATTATGTGCAAAAACTGCAAGTACATGAAAACGCCACTAGTTTCGGATCAAATATGGTCAGGCTCATGGCCGGAAAAGGCAGAATTACCATTGAGTCAACGACGCGATACGGCATGTCCAATGACATTGGTAAACAAAACACAAAGACGAATCAAACGCTGGCCCGATATCATTGGCGCCGGCTTCCCCAAGTGCGGCACGGGGACGTTGGCATTTTTGGATTGCCACGATGATATTGTATTTCGTGAGGCCGAGGGCTTGCTGTGGCAGCGGTTCAACAGTGAAGAGTGTGAGCCAAGTTTAGAAAAGTATGCGGTGCCAAAGGCGGCGATAGATGAAATACTGATTGAAAAAACGCCAGAAATAGTTAATGGTAATTACAGTCAACTGTTGGATAGGGCGAAGTGCATGAAACGGCACAATCCAGATTTGAGCATTTTATTTGCTCTGTGTGATCCGGTCAAACGATACATCTCACATGCAAAACACAAAATTCATTTTGACCCAAATGTCAAGCGACGTGATTTGCGCACAATCAGTCGCGTCCAGAGTGACTTGAGAAGGCTGTTGAAGGGGAATAAAACACAATTGACCGAACCCAGGTTAGTTTTAAGGGGACTGACAGACAAACAAACAGCTTCAAGTGCACGAACATTAGCATACGGCCCAGACAAACCAGTCCCGCCGAGTCAACTGCTGCTTTACGGGAATTATCACCAACAAATGACGCCATTTATCGAAGTTTTTGGCATTGACAAAGTCCTTTTCGTTGATGGCACCAACATGGGAGATAGCGAAGCTGTTTACTTGGAGACGCGACTTGGTTTGAAGCATCAGCTGCGTTTCGAGTTCAACGCAAAGAAACACTTCAACTGTCTTACCGCACCACACGCGTACTGCTTATCTGATGCCAAGGGACGCCCGTCAACAGTTGACAAGCGTGCCAAGTTGAGCCATGAAATTGAGGTTTTGGAGGGTTACTTCAAACCGCAAATGGTGTTGCTAATGAAACTCATCTTTCCGAGTATGACAACAGATGACTTTTGTCACGATGAGCAACAACGATTTCAGTGGCTAAAGAGCTACGTCTGTTGACATCTGAGTTCTGAATTAATTCACCAATAAACCCATTTTCAGAGTCAGATAAAACTAAAGTTCTACTAAGGGCCTTAGTCTAAGGCCAAGGGAGCACTGTGTAACACTCGGCTTAAAAATCACAATCTTTACTATGAGCATTTTAGGTACATTCACACAAAAAGACCACGTGACCAAGGTGAGCAACGGGCTTATCGTTGTTATAAAATATAGCTTTCAGACATGCTATAGCGGTGGACCAGCTGACTTCGAGTCAACTTGACACTTCACAAAACAGCTGATGATTGTAAAGAAACTTCTTAGCACAAGCGATAAATCAACAATGAGGACATGCTGTATTCACTGGACAGAGTATATACGTCTAATCAAACTAAAGTGATAGCGTGTAGTAAAGCAGTTACAGTTTAGATATGAGCCTAATCGGATTCCGAGTGAATCGACAAGTAAGTTCATATCATTAACAAAAAAGTAGTAATGTCTTCATCAGACCGTACCAGAGTGAGATTATGACACTTTTATAAGAGGCAAGTAAGCTACATTTATTGCATGGACATCATGTCGTTGAGGGTTTTGTCCAACTTCTCGGAGATGTTGCGGTAGTTGAGCTTCTCGTTCATCAATGACTCCAAGAGACCGTCAATGGTGGCCTCCAACTTGTCGACGGAACGCTCGGCGAACTCAGCGCGGGTGTCGGCCAATTTGAACTCCTCCTGGAGCTTGGAGATCTTGTTCTCGAACTTGTCCTCCTCCTCGGCGTTCTTGATGGTGATGGCCTCGGTCTCCTTGACCTTGGACTCCTGCTCGCGGACCTGGGTCTCCAAGTCGCGGCCCTTGGTCTCGAACTCCTCGGCACGCTCGACAATGCGCTCCAAGTCACCCTCGACGACCTTGAGCTTGCGGTTGACATCCTCGTATTTGTGGTTGGAAGCGGTGGCAATGGCGTTGGCCTCCTCCAACTCAGCCTCCATCGACTCGAGGGCCTGCTCAGCGGCGAAGGAGCGAGCCTCACCGGCGCGGCGACCATCCTCGTTCTTCTGGGCGGCGGCCTCAGTCTCGTTACACTTCTCAATGTTCTCCTGGAGCTTGGCCTTGTTACGGGATGACTCCTCCTCCAAAAGGGCGAGACGACGCTTCAGGGCACCGACCTGCAACTCAGCATCGATGGCCTCCTTATCGGCAACCTCAAGACGCTCGGCAGTCTCCTTGGTGGAGGAGATGGTGATATCGAGCTGATCCTCGACCTTGGCGATCTTACGCTGGATCTCGTCGACCTCCTTCTCGAACTTGGAGGCGGTCTTGTTGAACTCGGCGGCCTCGGACTCGAAGTTGGTGGCCTTCTCGACGGCGGCGTCCTTCTCCTTGACCATGGTGTCCATTTTGTGCTTGATTGACTCCATTTTGGCGGTTTGGTTGTTGCTGGTACTTGGTTAAATCCTGAACAAGGGCCCATTTTCGTTAGCTTTATTCTCTTTACACTCAATATGCCTACCTCAAAAGTGTCAGTTTCTCAACTAAGTTACTTCCGCAACTCCCGATTTCTTATATACCGGCCACATCCTTCACAATCTAAACTAGCTTATCGCCCGAAATTTACAGAGCATCAGTAGGTCAGTCGCGGTATGTCAATGACATGCTTTGGAGCACATGATAAATCCGATCGTTTGGTCTGGAAGTAAAGCACTAAAAAAGTAAAGCCAAATTTATTGACAGTTGAAAGGTTGATGAGACGAGCCAGTCGTTTGCTAGATACGGTATGCAATTAGTAATGCTTTCACTTGGCATTTCGTCAATGAGTGCATAAACGTAGACGTTTATTTTTAGTCATTTAAAAGCATTTTAACACTTTGAAACTCGAAAAGGAACAGCTGATAACGAACTTATCAAGAACAAATCAGCCTTGGAAGGGCGTTAATGTGCTTGATCCGTTGGTGCCGCCAACTTGGCGGAAGAGTTAAAGTAGAAATTGCCGATAGCCTTATATTAACGAAGCAGAAAGTAAATTACTATACTCTCTCATAGTTAAGTTTCAAATTATAATGCTGGTCTTGAACTGAACCTAACCAATTTGTGTCTAGTTGAACCTTGTCCATTTGTGCGCATTGCGTGTTCAAACAATAAAATATGTTATTCAGTCGAGCATAATTGTGTGTGGTTAGTAAAAGTGAAACAACGGTGTAGACCGGTAGTACAAGTGTCGCCAAATTAAAGCTGTCATACTTGATTTTCTTGCGCAGCGTGGGCAGTTGTAGCAGTTGTACCAAATTTGTGAAAAAAAAATAAATGCCAGACTAAATAGTTACAAGTTAAAAAAACAAATATAATTTTCGAGTCTCAGCTGTATTTTTTTACTTATAAAAACTTGTCTATTGTGTTTGTTTGAAATTCATCAGAAACTTCATCGGAAAAGGTGATGAAAAGGAACTCATAAAAGAAAAAATTGTTTTTATTGACAAAGTTGATCTTGACAGTAATCGTCTTCAACCAGTATCAGCTCGGGCCACATGGTGTAGTTGTCAAGGGTGGGCTCTTGTGTTGTGCAGATCACTCTGTCGACAGATGATAGTAGCTGACATTTTCCCGTTTTCAACTTGCCAGAACCCCCGATGACGAGGAACGAGCTGTCGACATAAATGACATTGTGGTAGCGACGGGCATTGTTAATCGTGCCAGATAGACTCCAAGCGTATGTTTTCGCGTCCAATCTCGCAATTGTCTTCGTGTCGGTATCATTGGCATAACCACCGAAAATGTAAAACCCGAAATTAACATGAATGACGGGTTGGAAGCGCCACTGTCGTGATTTAAGCACGTAGATCTCCGCCAGATTGTGCTTGTCTAACAAGGCAGACCCGACTGCTAACACATCCGCTAAATGAGTGGTATAATATCAGTCAATTAATCATTTGTATATAACTTACCATTGCTGGCTGCAATTCGAATGTAAAGATGATCGTAAATGCTTTTTTCGACTTCAACAAACGGCCCAGTCGCACTCTGACCAGTGCGACATGTTTAGTGGTCGCTGCCAAGCTCAAAACAGAGGAAGACTTGATCCGGTGTGCTTGTACAGGCGCCGTACTTGAAGGCAAAAGGCAAACTGGCGATGCGTTTCAACGCACACTCGTCGACCATTGACAATTGGGTCTGTTCGGTGTAGCCACCGTACACATAGCTGCGTCCTTGGAAATTGACTGAACACGATCGATAAACTTCAGTCTTGTCGCCAAACTTGAACCAAAAACTACCCCAAACTACGCGTATCGACGCGTTCGTTGACATCAGTAATTAGTGGCGTATGCATGCTGTTGAAAGTGCTCAGTATTAGAACACTGCTCTTCGCTTTTGCCATGGCGGTAGTAGTAGTTCTGGGCGCGACAGTGGTCGTGGTCAACGGGCACTGATAGTTTGGGCATGGGCATCCGTTGGAGCATTGATCATTGCACGGGCATTGACTGATCAACTCGGCGTTTTCTCGTGCGCAATTCGCGAAACACTCGATTTCACCTTTTAGGCACGTTTCGACACAATTCATGTAGACGTCCTCAGCTTTATCTTCACACTCGATCTTCTCGGGCGTCTCGATCTCATCTTGACATCGACAGAAACCCGTGTCGCAGTGGTCGCATCCACCTTCACACTCCTTATTTCGAGTTAGGTCAACCAGAATAGGAGAAAGATTAAACAAAGTCCGAAGAAACTCTCGATCCCTCGTAACATGGGCACGGAGCCACACACTCGGCAACTTTCTTGTCGCAGTTGACTTCACACTCATAGTCATCCTGATCACAGTCTGTTACATACGCATGCTTGATAACTTCTCTTGCAGTATCCGGCACATACCAAGCCAAGCTCGGCATCGCTTCATTCAAATTTAAAACTCGAGTTTACTCTTTACTTACGGGCACTCGTGGGGGTTCATCGCAGTGACAAGCAACGGTAATATTGCATGTGAAAACATCATTATGAAATGAATGAAAAACGTTCAATAACGCGTATTTATGTACTCTCCACAGGCAAATAGGAAATTTCACATGCTGATATTGTTAAGTCGAACACACGCACCCGTCGAATGGTGAAATATTGAAGGTCAATAAAATAACCAGAACAATTATGCGAAATGTAACATATGTAGATTAGAGCCTTACTCTTGCTGTACATTTTGAAAGTGTAAAAGTATTTATAAACATGGAATCAATAATTCATAAGATATTATTTTTAAATGCGTTATAATTTATAACTTATAAACGCTTTTGCAACAAAGTAGGGCGATTCCTTTTTTACTGAATCTACGGAGCGGGTGCCAAACTTCGGCAAAAGAACTGAAACAAAAATAATCTGACCTTTCCGCCTGCAACACATAGCCTATGTCACATATAATATGTCACATATTCATTCAGACGTACAGGGGTTACAAAATGCCAAATGAACAGTCGTCCTTGTCATTGACATCAATCGGAATAATCATCGTCGCTTGCGTTATCGCCAATTCATAAAGTATCCTTTTAGTATTTATTTTTATATTGCTTGGTATTATTATCGTTTAGTAACTATCATCGCAACGAGATGTCAATACATCTTTACTTTGTTCTAACTTACGAAGACTTTATTCAATATTATCAGCCCGAATAAAGAACAGAAAATTAAAGACAGAGGACTCTATCAAATAAATATGTAGAATCATTTTTTATTTTATTCACTTATTGTTGTATTTTCATTCTTCAGTTGTCTTCGTATGTAAACTATCAACGCGAATCGGTATATTCTCCCAATTATTGGCGCCCGTATGCTCATGCCAAAACGGCCGCAACGTTTTCAACCAGGGCCACTTTGACTTTGAATCGCAATAGATCCAGCAGTACGTGCCGTCTGGTTCCGGGCCGAGGCACCACTTTTCGGATTCGACACGATAGAATAGGTGAACGTTTTTGTTCAATGAATTTGCCAGTCGTCGCTGTAATAAAGTAAAGCAAGTGGTTCGAGAAACACAAATCACCTTATAAATGGGACGCCCCGTCGCATCCGTGCGGACCAAATCGTAAATGCCGAGTATATCGTCACTTTTCCACTTTGACACGGGCTCGCCACTGATTACGACTGCTTTTCGTGGTCCAATCGTGCCCCGTTTCAAGTTATTTCTTCTTCGGATTCGATCGCGCATTCGTTGCGTCGAGATTGATTCGAATGAACTGTGCGAGGTGAATGACGATTTCCGTCGACGCCGACGCCACCGTTTCCTCCTTTTTGTCGCCTGGCCAGGCGTTTTATCTAAACAAGACGCTTGTTGATAAGACGCGCGGATATCCTTTCTCAAATACGAGAGCGAGCTTTAAATTTGATCCAAAGCGAGTATTCGTTGACACTACTTTACTAAACATGAGTTTATTTAAAAGAGAATTTAAGAAAAAGATGCTAAATCAGCTATGCGAGATCGTTTCTTAGATTTGGTAGCAATGATGAGCAACTCAAAAATCATCGTACCAAAAAGAAACGCTTTTACGAGCACTGAGTAATCGACACGTTTCATTTTTATCTTTCTTCTTACCTGAGTTACCGCCCGTGTCCGAGTGATCAGCCGAGCGGTATGTGCTCCCACCGTTGCGCGTTGGCAAACAATCTGACGAGGAGGTGCAGTCTGAGTGGATCGAGGCGAGAGTAGTGGGTTGATTTATTGTTTGCTTTATGCCGACTTTGGCGTTCGGGCGACGGCAACATAATTGCAATTTGATCAGCCATCCTTTTGCCATGGTGTGTAATCTCTTTCGAGCTCTCTAATATTGTCTTGCCACCGCCATTTTTGCGTGAGTCAAGTGTGTAGTGGGTACTTTAGATGCAGCTCATTTACGTTGTTTCTCTACTTATCTCTCTATCTCTATCTCACTATCCACTTTTCTTTTATTTCGTATATAACGGGGAGGGCGGATAGTAATTCGGGAAAAAGTGACTCGTCGGGCCGTGGACAATAAAACAACGGAGGCACACAACTTGTCTAGCTAGCCTCTCCTGTGACTCAAGTTAGAATGGCAATAAAACCGCTTTTTACTATGCTCCCCATTCGCCAAGTCGCGTCTTTTACACTTGACTGTAAAATAGAGTTGGCGTGTGGAAACGTGTGGAATCAATATAGAACGAAATCAAGTTTTCATCAACACGCCAAGAGTAAACTTACCAATGGGCACAAAGACCTGGGCCAAGTGCTCGGCATCGGTCGTCTCCACCCAGTCATCATTCTCCCACTTCTTGAATTGGGTGCCAATAACACATCGTGACAGATTGTCATGCTCGCCATAGTAAACGGCGCCGCACGAATCCGGGTCACACGTATCCAAATCGTTAGAGTTGTACTCCTTGACAATCCACTGGCCGCCGCCAATCAAATCGCCTAGGGCAAAGCACAATGTGTAGACACTGTCAGCTGACTTGTAGACATCATGCGCATTCACCTTGGTACCAATTTTCTCGAATTGACGATTCAATAGGGTAATCGAATCACCGGTACACAATTCAGAAGGCGTTTCGACACAGTTCTCCTCGTCAGACCCATCGAAACAATCGTTGACACCGTCACAGCGACGCGAGGCCAGATAAACGGACTCGGCCAAATGACGGTACGTTGTACACGGTAGTGTCTCTTGCAATGGGCAGCCATACTTGCGATTGATTTGCAAAGCATCCTGCGTGGTGATGCGATTGCCCGGCGCTTGGGGATTTATCGTCGTATCAGTGCCTTTGTACGTCATCAAACCGCCAAGTTGCCAGTTACTGCAGACACCACCATGATAGTGCATGATTGAATTGTAATCATATGGTGACCACAGATCTTGCCATGGGCGCCAACTGTTGAACACC
>SCLD01096199.1:0-11563 GCA_004367895.1 Oikopleura longicauda | reverse complement strand
TACGACCAGTAAAGATATTGTGAAGGAATTGTGGATAATGGTAGACAAATGTATGCAATATAATCCCAATAATAGGTAATTTTGTAAAAATTTCGAATTCCGTCAAAATTTTTCATTTTTATCAAAATTTTTGATTTTTATCAAAATTTTTGATTTTTATCAAAATTTTCGTTTTTGTCGAAATTCGACCTTCGTAGAATTTTCGAGTTTTTTAAAAGTTTTAGACTGACGTTAAGTTTTCGAATTTCGCAAAAATTTCGAATTTCGCAAAAATTTCGAATTTCGCAAAAATTTCGAATTTCGCAAAAATTTTGAATTTCGCAAAAATTTCAAGACCATGTGATTCAGCGTCAAAGAAGCTCATTCATAGGGACCAATTTTACGAAGGGTACCTAGAATGGCTCATTAGTATAACTTATATTGTCTTCGGAATTTTGTAAAAAATTGACCTTTTTGACTCAAAAATCGAAAAAAATTTATATTTAGACCAGCGTTCACTGAAATTTTTGATGTTCTGGATAAAATTCATCAAAATCTTTCCGATAGCGAAACCAAGACCGATATCGAAGGTACGAATACTTTGGTCGATTGAAAATGGCAGGTCCTACGAAAGCTAAATCAAATCATATTTTCTGTTACCACCGATAAAATTTCCAAATAAAACTGTATTCTCCTATGAAATGCTTATTCACGTGATGCAAGTTAGTCAAGTGCATCTTCAACTTGCACAAAAAGTGGGTCACTCTTATCTGTCAAGTGAGACATTTTAATGTGTAGTCCCCTATACAGTTTCCGCCTTTAGTCAGCCGTCAACAAACGAAGATTTTTGTGAATCTCTGATGATAAAAATTGGAGTGTTTTAACCAGAGCTTGTCTCACAGAAATAATTTCTTTCACTTTATCAAAAAATGAAATTGAGAGAAAAAACAAAATTAACAACCGTTGAGGAAATTCCCTTGGAGGAGTTTGATACCCCGGTTAAGATTAATGGTGAGTTTATAATAGGAGAGGGTCAGGTGAAACCGTACACTAAAAATCAACAGGGGTTTTTTTCGAGATTCTAGGCTGTCACGTGACTCATGTGTGTTGAGCTTGAAATGCATTTGATTTCACAATACCACATTAATTTTCCCTTTCAATTTTCTACGTGATTTATTCCCCAGTTAGCACATTTTGAATGCTGTCAAAAACTCGATGAAAATTTTCTGTGCTAATATAGGGGGGGACTAGGTGATACTGTACTCGAAATTTTGAAGGGGACCAGGTGAAACCGTACTTGAGTTTTGTAGGGGACTAGGTGAAACCGTACTCGAAGTTTTGAATTGGACCAAGTGAAACCGTACTCGAGTTTTTAAAGGGGACTAGGTTAAACCGTATTCAGTACAATGGTTAAGAATACGATTTGAATACGGTTTCACGTAGTCCCCTTCATAAATTTTAGTACGGTTTCACCTAGTCCTCTTCAAAACTTCGAATACGGTTTCACCCAGTCCCCTTTAAAAACTCGAGTACAGTTTCACCTAGTCCCCATCAAAAACGCGAGTACGGTTTCACCTTGTCCCCTTTGAAAATTTTAGTACGGTTTTACCTAGTCACCTTCGTAAAAAAAAGTACAGTATCACCTAGTCCCCCTATGTGAGTATCCTCAAACATTGACCTAACAAATTAAACGAATTTTTTGTTAATTCCTTTAGCTACGGTTGAAACAGAATCAATTATTCCAGAATGGCTTTTCAAAATTCCAATTAAGATGGAGTCTGAAAGGAATCAGTTTTAAATTAAAACTTTTAACAAGCCATACTCTGAATTGAATTGAATTTATCCCACTGCGATTTTATCAGAGAAGTGGAAAAAGTTCACTGAGCAACCCTGAATCAATTTTGCACAGATAATACTGCAATATTTGAACATATGTGGCTCCATTACGCAGTGTAACCTGTTTTGCAATTTATCACAATGTCAAAAAACGTTTCGGTCTCTCCAATTTTTCTCAAGAAAAAAACTGAAATTAAGAATCCCAAATCGCCGAGATTCCGATTATTTTTATCTTTATGAAAATCCTGATTGGAAACCAACAAGTTGGTATATGAAGATATTAAACTTTATCTATCGCTGTCCTTATTTTATGACTGGACCGAAATTTATTGTTCCAATTTTAGGAATTGTTATCAAAATTTTTACCTCAACTCTTTTGGCAGATCCCGGAATTGTTTTTTCTGTTTCGGTTCACCGAGAAAGAATTCTAACCGGGTTCCAATAAAGTTCCTCAATAAGGTTTCCCCAGATTCAATATTTTAGTGACTTTTGCTATAAACATTTTAAGGATTTCTCGCTATTGCTTTCAGTGGATATGTTCTCGCACTCAAACTGAAGTTCTGTAAACAATTTACTATGGACTCAGGTTTTAGGAATTGTTCAGGAAAATTTTATATTTCGGAGATATAGGGGGCTAGATGATATTTGGTGATACTGTGCCTTTCCATGAGAGGCGACTAGGTGAAACCGTACTCTCAAATTTTCGATTTTTCTAAAAAAAATACCCGCTGATCATTTTGGTACGCATTTGGAGGTCGTTAATTGACTTGCGTAGGGTGTGATTATCATCGGACGTTTCCCAGTGAATGGCGTGAAGTTTGGCATTTTTGTCTCGTAGAATCTCCCGCCTCTAAAATGGTGAAAAAAATCCCCTGAATTTCGGCAATTTCCCAACTTTTTGTATAGTTTCATCTGGTTACCTTTGTGTGAAAAAGTACAGAATCTTCTAACCCAACTTAGAATCCAACTAAGCTGGTTTCAAATTGTATCTGAACATTGACCAAAGAAAACAA
Organism: Oikopleura longicauda; assembly: GCA_004367895.1. Lineage (NCBI taxonomy): Eukaryota > Metazoa > Chordata > Appendicularia > Copelata > Oikopleuridae > Oikopleura > Oikopleura longicauda. The sequence goes on along the minus strand of SCLD01096199.1, from coordinate 8,735 downwards.
TGCGAATTTTTTGGATTCACTGAAAATCACGAAAATGAATCGATTCTTATTTTTCATAGCTGCTCTACAAATAGGAATTTAAAAACAAATAATACTGGCCAATGTGACGAATTGCATATTGGAAATACGCCTCGTTCAATTATGACCAAAGGAAATTCAGTGAATGCGGGTACTCGTTATGGAAATTTCATTCGTGGAAACAATGATCAATTGATGATATCATACAGAAGAGCAGCGTCACATGATTATACTATGTTTGGAGCTTGTGGTGTTTTGTATGAAGGAGAGATGCATTTTTTTGGTGGTTCAAATGAGGACGGAATTCAGTTTAGTATCTTCAGTCGACAGCATTTTGTGATAGAAACACAAAGGAGTGGTCAACTGGTTAAAATGGCGAAAAAAGAAGATCTTGATATAGGATTTCGATATCCTTCTTGCAGTAGTTTTCAAATAACTTCTGAATATTTCCCTTGGTTTCAAACAAATATTGTCATTTTATGTTTTGATTATGATCGCAAAAAATCGTGTCATTCATTTGATGGCAAACTGACTTATATCGGCGATTCTAATTCTGAACATCGTTTTGGTGGATTAACGAAATACAAAGCCAATCTTCTGACTGTCAGTGGCTTATTCGATAATCAAATGACCGAAATTCTGCAAAGAGATGTTAACGGAAATTTCAGCTGGTTTGTTAATGAAACCGATTACAAATTTACTGAAGGCGAGTACATTTATGGTCATTCATTGGTCACTGTTGAAGCTTCTGAAATCAACGAAGAACATGTTTTACATATTGGTGGAATAAATGAAGATTTTATTCTTGAAAATGTTTTTAAATTCAATGGAACTTGGAACCCTTTTGGAAAACTAAAGAAGCCGAGATATCTTCATACGACAATTTATTGGAATGGAGCTGTTTATGTTATTGGTGGGACCTGTGATTTTGAATTGGACCCAGAAAAAGATAAAACAAAAATGGAGATTTGGAAAATAAAAGATTCTCAAGAACAGTTCGAAACAGTCGAAAATTGGCCAGAGCTAAACCAATGGGGATATCCACATTTATTTATTGTTCCAGATTCATTTTTCCCAGATCACTAAAAATATGTTCTCCCCTTTGGTTTTCAATCGAATAAACGGGTTTTTCAAAATCTGGAATCGTACTTGAACTTGAGCATGAAAAAAGATTTAATAAAGAGGTAATACTTGATGACATATGCAGCATATGATATGCAAGCAAGTCTTTTTTTAGATCCGCCCACGCTTAGTTTGATTTTGCATCGATTTTAAAAGAAAGCTTATTTTACAACGTACGCGTACGCAATACTGAGTCGTCAAATAATATTTAACTTGCGTGAATTCAGATTTTTATTGTAGGGGTAAATATATTGTGATGGGTGTTATGTAACCTGCGATTATGGCCGATAGACCCTTGAGTTTTGAGTGTTTAAGCAGATCAACCATGACACCCTAAAAAAGCAGCTTTTTCTGATATCTGGTTCAGTGATTCGGGAGCAGAGGTGTTCAAGACCGGTACTAGTCCAGATTTCGTCCAGAGTCTGGAAATTTTGTTGTCCAGATTATTTTCTTGATTTTTTCTGGACCAGATCGTAACCAGATTTTACTCTGGACGGAGTCTGTACGAAAATCAGGATTTGTTTTCGAAATTCGTCCAGACGCTGTCCAGAGTAAAATCTGGTACCAGATCTTGATCTGGACTGACTCTGGACGAAATTCAGATATTATTTGTGAATTTCGTACAGACTCAGTCCAGATCTGATTCTGTCCTGAATCTGGACCAGAACAAAAACAGATTCGAGTCTGGATAGTGTCTGGAAAAACTTTTTGACTCATTAAAATTTAAAATTCGGGCCAAATGCAGACTGAAATCCGAATTTTTATTATAAATAATAAAAATAAATAATGTTTTTAATAAAATAAGTTTGACTATAATTCATAGTCTATGAATATTCTAGATTTTTTCTCTTCATCCTATTTTGTTTTCATCTCTAAGTTAGTTCTTATCATGGTTCCAAAGCAAGGTTCTAAATAACGAGTTGAATTATTTCATTTGCTGTCTATTTCAGACAATATTTTACCGTTATTTATATCCCTGTATAGTGCGAAACTTGTAAATCACTAACTAGGCAGATTGAAAATTGCCTTGTCTGCACTAACCGAAAAGCAAGGGAGCTTGATGCTTTGAAAACCACCGATCCGGCAAAATTTTACCGGAAAATTCCGAGAAAATGGCAGGAAAATATTGATTCATAGTTAATATTGTCTAAATTCCCAGGAAATCATATCAAAGTTTTTATATCAGCGGATTCAGAATGTTTGATTTACTTGTAAACCGATCTTGAATGTTAAAAATTCTAAAACATAAAAGTGTGAGAATGATTCGTAATTCCGGAATTGAGCCTATTCATAGATTTGAAAAGTTTTCGAAATTAATTTTGGGGACTTGTTTGTCAATATTTCAAGGTTTTCTGTCAAATCTGTGATGTCTTTGCTGTTCAGAAGGCATCTTGCTCGAGACATTTTAAGAAATGTCATCCAGAAGTCGTCGAAGAACTGAGATTTGACAAAAATGGTGAAAAATGTCCAACCTGTCCCGAGAAGAAAAAACAACTTAATTTCGGAAAATATATAGATTTTCGTGGTAATGATCCAATTCTATCTGGTCGACGACATGAAATAATTAATATGGAATTAGGCTAGTTCTAATGGACCACTTGAACACGCTTGTCCGCCGAACTTTAGTAGTAAACCCTTATTGGCAATATTTTGGGCGTATCACCGAGCGTGTTTCACGGAAACAAAATCCAAAACAGGCTTTTCATCTTAAGTGAGGTCATGCTGCGTCACCAAGGAGTATGAGGCGATGACTTCATATTTGATTGGTAGAGTATAACTAGCGTGTTTCTGGTATAAACGGCCATTTACTCAGCTTAAGAGTTAAGAGTCGAGACTTTAAGGGTGCATAGAGTGTCTCAAGGTCATTCTATATCCGGCTCGAAAAAAAAATTTTTCGACTATGGAGATCATCATGGCGTCTACCGGTTTTTCTTAAACCACTCGGTTTAAATTGGATGAGTCACCCCTATCACTATTTTTCCTCGTTATTTAATTTTAGATTTCAGATATCTGTCTGTTGAAAATTTTGCTGAAAATGGTCATTCCGATAATGACTATATTCATGAAAATTTTGACTAAATCATATATAGGTTGAATCCGTAAATATCCAAGGGTTCACCCTAGTTATCATTTTTCTGATTTTTCATCAAAAATGACAATTTAGGCTTGAAAATGAAAGTTTTGAAATTTCTCGGAATTGACCCTAGATATAATTTGCGGTCCGAGTTTTCCTGATCCGGTGCGTTCCTAGGATTTCAAAAATATCTGGTCTAGTGCGTTGGTCCTAGGGCCGATCGGTTCTGGTGCGAGTTTCCATGATTTTGATACTAATGATCAGTATGTGACCAAAAAGACAAAATTTTTATCTTTTAATATAATTTTTCTTTACGGTTGCAGTCATATCTTCGTGATTATCGTTTATTTCAGAGGTAAACTGTTGCAAGTCCAATGTGGACAGTCCGTCCCCAGTCCGGCCCGGTCTAGTTTTTTTAGGGGAGTATACTTGAGGTCAGAGTAACAGTTTAAGCCATTTACAGAAAAGTTTCGTTGACCACCAGAAACAGGCTAAGTATAACTCATACTGTATGACTCATACAGTATGAGTTACCGAACAAAAATTGATTTTTTGCATTTCCACCCCTGATATTTCCAATTTTTGGATTCTGTTTCCATGATTTGCCAATAAGTGTTAACGACTGATTTCAAGTGCTAATACCAGTATTGGTCAGCGTTATATGTAGTTGATGTAGTTATGATGAAGTATCGTTGTAGGACTGTATTTTTACTATGACTTAGAATTGATTAAGCCCAATTGGATGATAAAAAAAAAGTCGTTATTCGTGTGCAACAGCCAACTCAGAGCACAAAACCAGGATATATGTCGCAAGAAAGGCGCTGTTTAAAATTGAAAAAAATCTAAAATCTAGGAAACATCATCACGTGACTTTCTCATGAAATTTTAAAAAAAAAATCCAGAAACACACCCTTGTGAGCAGAATATGATATTTTATTCCTTATACTCTATATATTATGTGCAAGACTATATCGAATCTCTTTGAAAAAATCTTTGCAAATAGTTTTATCTTTGCTAGTATATTATCGAGATAATATTATTTTGGATTTTTTTATCAAAAATGAGGCTTACACAGTTACTCGTGGAAAAAATCTGGATTTTTTTTTCAAAGATTAGCACATAACTTATGTGACATAAGTAGAACCCTTACGGCTAAATTTCGAGTTTCTTCAGGGTCGCAGCTCGGAAAAATCGTTTTATGGGTGGGAAGAGGGCACTATAAGTGATACAAATCAAAATCTAGTAAACAAATTTTTGGGGAAAAAACCGAAAGTTGGGCAAAAATGTCAAATTCGACTTTTCACAGAAATCGATAAATGATGAATTTACCACTCATTATCATAGTCAAAGTATTTTTTGTCGATTAAAGTGATTTTTCACAATATTTTGGCCATAAAGATGCCTAGCATATCCGCCAACGCTAATATTAATAGCTCAAACTTACTGTGGGTATACAACTAGTCATGCTTGATAATAATAACTATAGTACTTTAAAAAACTCGACATGCCGTAAGGGTCCTAGATATAAGGTTAATTTTTTCTAAACAACAAAAAAGAACTTTTATACTGGAGCAATTTGAAAATAGCCAGCTGCATTATCTTTTTGCATATCTTAGAAGTGCAAAATCGAGATCGAATTCTGACCAAAGGGATAAGGAACTCGTTCAAATTGAAGAATTATTAAATGAATTTGACAATAATGTCATTGTAACGGACGAAGTCAGCATGCAGTAAATTCATAGATTGAATTTAAAAATACAAATATTCGATAACAAAGCATTTTCCTCATTTAAATTAGCAAAGCATATTGGCAAAATTTTTAAGTTCCACGTCTCATCAGTTCAACCACTTCTTAAAAAGTTCTTCAACAGAAAAAATGCCAAAAATCGAATATTGAGTTCAATATCTCTGTAACGATATCAAGCTACGTCTATTATTATTGAACAAATTGTAGTGTTCAAAACTTAATCATATGTAGGATGATTTCCGGAGACATTTTCCAGTGTTAAGTTAAAACCATCTTGTGACGTAACTAATGAAGATTTTCGTCGGAGTCACGTGGTATGCAAAAGTGCTCGATGTCACGTGATGAAGATATTGAAATTTTAAAGTACCCATTGACGGGCCGAAATCTAAGCGCCAAGATTTCGGCCGTTATATTATTACTTTAAAAATAACATTTTTGAGACCTAAAACTAAGCGCTTAGGTTTCGGTCCTGAAAGCGTCACTTTTAAAATGGCATTTTTGGGGCCAACAGAAGAAGCTTAAGTTTCGGCCTTGAAAGCGTCACTTCAAAAATGGGATTTTTGGGGCCAATAAAAGGGGTTAAAGTTTCGGCCATGTAAGTGTCACTTTTAAAATGGCATTTTTGCGCCAAGAACAAATCGCTAAGATTTCGGCCATAAAAGTATAACTTTTAAATGGCATTTTTGAGGCCTCAAAATAAGCATTTAGGTTTCGGCCCTGAAAGAATCACTTTGAAAATGACATTTTTGAGGCCTCAAATTAAGTGCTTAGATTTCGGCCTTGTAAGATTCACTTCAAAAATGACATTTTAATTTTAAATTTCTTGTATATGCCCACACGTGAATAAATCTTCTTTCACAAACTTTATGCCCTAACTTTCTCACAGGCCCTTAGAATTTGAAAATTAAATTTTACGGAAAATAACGAATATAATTTTATAATTTTATTTTTCAATCACAGTTCAAAAGTTGAATACAGGCAGGTTAAATAATTATCAAGCGTGGCAGTATTGAGTTTTGATCTTGTCGAAGTTCTGATGTGATTTGCAAAGCTGAAAGTTCCCTCAACAGCTGATGTTGAGGCTGAAATGGCGAGAATCGGAATGACTATTTTTCGAAGATTTGGGAGAATTTCTCTGGCATAATCGGAGTACCAGAAGATCAGGTTTGCATCTTTTTGATCCCGTTCATTGGATTTGAATTGCTCAATGATTGGTTGCACTGGATCAGAAGTTTCGTGATATTTCACAGCTAGCATTGAAAATTGACGAATTTCAACTCCAAGTTCGGTGTCACCAAACGAACTTCTACGACTTTGGGTTGATGTATCGAGCGTTTTGTGTTCTTCGATAGTCTTGTTCAGTTCCTCCTTAAGTCGATGATAGCGAATGTCAATCGAATTTTGTTTAACCGAATCCGCAACTTGAACATTGAAGCAATTAAGGAAGCCAGACGGAAGATAGAAAGCGGTTTGTAACATTCTAATTTGGCAAATTCTTTTCTGTCTGAATGGGTGAACAACTCCGTCCATGTATTTTTCAAGCTGAATCACAAAATGATTGGCCAAACGTTTGAGTTGATCTGGTTTTGTTGGTTCAACGGCATAGTTTATGTAAAATATAAGAAGTTCATTCATCTCAAGTGCGACTTTGTGGCCTGATGTTCTTTTCGTCACTTCCATTGTAACGATCGCATGTTTGAACGGCAAGGCCATATGATAAAATTCTTCTAAAAACGCCCGCGGGTGATTATCGATGAGTGGCAAGGATTGACCAATCAAATAATCCCAATTGTGATGAATTGTATATAAGCAGTCTATGAGCGAGCACCAACGGGTTTCAATGTAAGAATTCATTTTTCTCCAGCCTTGTTGGTTCATCATACGATGGTTGAGATGCTTTCGACTAACTTTGCCCAAAAGTTTCTTGATGTCACCAAAGAAGTTTTTGAAAGCCTCCTCTTCCGCGACCATGACCATCAAACCATTATTGAACACATTGTGTATGGTGTGCGATCCACAAATAACCAAATCAATGTCAAGTTGATCAGCAACTGAGAGGTTCACTCTTGCGGCATCTGTTAAAAAAACATATTTCTCATCAATGTTGAATTCTTTGGCAACATCATAAATTGAGGCTTTAATTGCGTTTGCGTCTTTCAACACGGCCGCAGTTGATTTGAGATATCGTCTGTTGATGACTCCATTATCGCTTATCCAAGTGCATGTAAACGTTCTCATGTTCTCGCAATTGCCGTTCTTCAGGGTACCATCATCATGAAGAAGAACAAATTGAACTTCTGGATTGGCAGAAATTGCTTCCTGGATATCTTGTTTAGTTTTCTGTCTTTGATCATATGCTTCGGTGTCAATCATTCTGGTGGCGGTACAGCGACTTGGCAATACTTCCGATGGATCGACATCTAAACCAAGAGCGGCAAGTCCCATAGAAAGAGTTTTTCGAAGCAAAGGTTGTTCAACGGCATTTGGAGCAAGTTTTCCTGTTCCAAAGAGCCCCTTGATGATGATTGATTTCCATTGATGAAGCATGTCTGGCGTTGGTTTTGATTTGTTGAGTGTTGGAGCGATTTCGGTCAAGATGAACTCATCGGTTTCGTCTTCATTTGATTCTGAAACCATTTTTCTGTGAGATGGTGAATCCATATGACGCTTCAATCCTGTCCATGACGAGCCACTGTAGGTAAATAATGTTTTACAGATCTTATCCCATAAGAAATCACGTGGTTTTCCATGGAAAAAAATTCGATAGATATTGAAGTGACGTTTTGATATTTTTGTTTCTTTTTCAGTTGTATAAAATGGCTCTAGGGCAATCGTTGTACATTCCTGATTCATTCTTTTTGTGAAAAATTTCTTGAGTATGGCATTGTTGACTTTCTTTTTTGGAGGCTTTGACTGCGATTGCGATGGAATCAAAGTTGTTGCTTGTTTTTTAACTTTTTTCCATTCGTTGGATTTGTCGCAAAACCAACATGCATTTTGATTCGAGCAAATCGTACTAATAAGCCCATTTCTCAAACCGAATTGAACTTGAACTTCCTCGAATCGGCTTTCACGGTACATCAGTACTTTTATGGAACAATCATTGCAAATTCGGTATGCATTTGTATCAATTGCGAACCATTTGATCTCATCTTCGTTCATTAGTCTAATATTTCTGTTGGGTGCAGTCACACCACAAATTCTGCAACATTTTTGCAAAATATTGGTTTGGTGTACTTCTGGCATTTTTATTATTTTCATCAAATCAAAATTGTTTATATATATCTATCAACTAATCGAGTGCGACATCCAAGGAGTACAACTCTCGGTTGGTAACAACGAGTTTTTGATTGAACACAGATGTTTAAATCAGGTCATGATGGAATTCAATTTGAAATTAGTAAAGTCATTCACCCCTATTTGAATTGAAGCAGTTAAAAAGCCTAATTATGAGAACTTTGAAATCTCGGTTAATTTAAGGGTACCCTCCTCAGCGAATTTTGATTCCAAGATTTATGGTTCTTGGCCTACAAGTTTTGAAGAATTCCGCTGAGGGGGGGTACCCTTAAACATAAACTTGGTGTTAAAAATAAAAATTTATTGTTAGAAATGATTTTTGATGAATCTGGTCATATTTGGACCGCAAAATGAACTTTTAGGATTGACACTTTAAGGGCCGAAAGTTGAACGGTCAATTTTGGCTCTCTAAATTCATTTTTGAAACTGACACTTTCAAGGCCGAAAGTTGACCGGTCTATTTTGGCCCTATAAATT
>SCLD01096188.1:0-11564 GCA_004367895.1 Oikopleura longicauda | reverse complement strand
GTTGTCGTCGGTGCAGCTGTAGCAGCGAGTGGCAGAAGGTAAGCAACTTTCATTTTATTGTTGGTTATAGTTATCAGTTTTTAATTTTATGAAAAGATATTCAAGTCAGATCGAGTTTTATGGAGGAAGTTACGCATGTCTGGAATACTGTCGAACATTGACATGTTACATTGAACGTTCTTTAACATTTGCAAAAGTTCACATCGTCGGTTATCGACAATACGCAACAAATTTTTGAGAGTCACTCAGCAAAAATGGTACCACGGCAGTGCGACTAAACAGAACAAAGCTACATGATTTTGGGGCTGTATTTTATTTCAAATTTATTGTCAAACTTAAACAAATCGTTTCGTACTCTTGAACCATCTTCTCGTGTCTCGTGGTCTTGTTTCGTCTTCCTTCACGTAAAACTCTTCCAAATTCAATGAACGTTTCAGCTCCAGCTCCTGTAGCGAGCCTTCGGGTCCGGCACGCTCGAGTAGTGACTTCTCATATGGATAGTGTTCCTGATCGCCCAGAATTGAATAGTCACGCTGTCCGGCCAGCTCGGGAAAGTGGCTGAATATAAGGTAACTTACTGTGCAAATAATAAAGCGCTCAGTACCGTGAGAATGACTCCACTTCTTCTTGAGTATAATCACTCAGTTTCTTCGGTACGGCGTCCAGCTCGACGACATTGGAAATATTCTCAATCACTTTCACTGGCACATCATCATCGGCATAACAGTTGAGCCGGCCAAAGGCAACATCGCGTACCTCGTTCAAATTCTCCATGTACTTGAACACGCGCATATTCTTGTAGACTGACTCGCGCACCACATAGGTCGGATCATAGGCGTGTGCCTCTTCGGCAGTTAAAAAGAAGTTACGCTTCAAATTGCCAACACGATCTTGATTGTTTCTGTTTGATTTAAAAAATTATTCTTAGTTATTCTAATATGTGAAACTAACCGTTGTTTCAAGTGACGCTTCAATTTCTTTTGTGACCAGTCCGATTTAAAGTGATAGCAATGCTCCTCCCACATGTTCCCCTCGAGCGATATCCGTCGCGTATTGTAGAGGACGACATGATCGCCAAAGTCCTTGAAACACTAGATAAAGTACGTTTTAAACGAGCAGATCAAGCACCTTTTGCGGCGTATAAATCTGCTTGCGCCGTCCCTCCAGTGCAGCAACGGCGATTTTGGTGACGGTTTCAAGGGGCTGCCGCTCACAATTGATCAGATGCCATTGCCGCGTGTGCAATCCCCACTGTGCCGAGCGGCGACAGATTGACATCGTGTATGTTCTGTCTATTGAGACACAGTTGATTTAGATTAATAATTGGGAATGGTCATTTTTTATTAGAGCGTCATGAGAGAGGGTAGTAAAGAGGTAGAGTAAGTTGGTCCACACATAAATATATGAACTCGCACTTACACAGTTTCAAAGAGCGTTTAAGGAGATTACAGAGGAAGCAACGTTTTTTTTTGCATTTTGTACATAGAAAAAAAGAGGGATGAACTTGGGATCAACGGAGTAAATTTACAAGATCAGTGCTCAAACTCGCTAGGTGATGGCCATCTGAAAAAATAATAAAAAAATATTATTTTTAAAAGAATTAATTTACAAACCATCAGCCTGTTGCAGTGACAGCAACCGCGCCACTTCACTGCGCATTTGGCCAAGTTTCTCGCGAAACTTGAACTTCTTCGCCGCTGGCAAATATTCGGCCTGGTGATTGAACGCATCGCACAGGGGCTGACCACATTGCAATATCACCGAGCGACGGACGCGCCCATGTCGCAGGCTTGTCGCCAGTTGACGCTAACATTCGTTAAAACAAAGGGTTTAAAAGAAGGTTTAAAAAACCTGCAACTCGAATATTTGACCAATTTGATCCGATTCGGGCTCGTCGCTGACGCCACCGTGGAGCGAGCCAAACCCGATTGACGAGGACGAGTCGATTTCGTTTACGGGTGCTTTTTTAAATTAATATTTTTAAATTAATTAAAACTAGTTTACCTGGTGGCGGTCGGAACGAGGGTCGAAAAGCGACATTGCCCGTTGAATGTAACGAGGCGAAATCATCACACGAGCCATCGGCATCGGAGGAGCAGTCGAATATGTTTTCTAAATTAAATTAATAATTTTAATTAAATTTATAAAAACCTTTTGAATTGGTTGGCGTGAGCTCGGGTACTTGTGGCGTTAAATTCGACAGGTTAAAACTGGCAAATTGACTCTCTAATGACTGTTGTTGTTGTTTATGTTGCTGTCGTTGCTGCTGCTGTTGTAGCAGCTGCTGTTGCTGATGATGATGATGGGGATGATCGACCGATTGATTAAATCGTGCCAAATGAGGTAAATTGTTTGAAGAAACACTATTTGAAGGGGTTGGCGAACTGCATGAGCCTGAACAAAACAAGTAAAACTAATGTAATTGATTTTCGAGCCTGACCTGATTTTGAGCGAACGCGACGCGGTGGCTTGCGCGGTATTGGCTTGGCGATTTGCGTTGAATTGAGCCAAATGTCGGGCGGGTGATGATTTTGATGTTGTTGCTGATGATGGCGTGGTGATGACTGAGTATGTTAATTTCAATACAGAGTTGTGCAAATGCTCCTGTACCTTGTCACTGTCAACACTTGGCGAGGACAGATGCGTTGGCGGTGGTGGTGAGAGTGAGCCGGCAGTCGACGCTGGCGCTGCCACGATTGCCACCGGCTTTAATTATATATTAAAAAATATTTTAAAAAATTAAATTAAATACCTTTGAGCGATTTTCTTTCTTGTGTTTGCCCTTGCCAAACGATTTCTTCAGTAGTTTAATCAAACCACCGCTTTTTCGATTTGGCTCTTGCCGATCAAAGTGCGACTTTTCAAAGCCTATTGCCGTACTGGGCCGTTCATGCGTATGAGCGCGGTGATTTGTCGGTCGTGTTGACACGGGTCGCTGCTGTTGGCGCATTGACGGGTGATTCTTGTAACTTGCTGGTGGTGGCACTGGTGCTTGCTAATTTAAAAACTATTAAAAATATTTTATTCAATAATCGCACCTGATAAGCATGATGCTGCTTGTTCAGCTCATTGATGATGCGCTCTTGCAAGTGGTTCAACGAAGCAAAGAGCTGCTTGAAATTGCTTCGTTCATTCTCATCCCATGCCCAGCACCCGCGCATTAGCGCATACCAATCGCGCGGACAATTATCCGGTCGGTCCAATCGCTTATTGTTCTCCAACTGCTCATAGACATTGCTAATGTCAACGCCTGGATATGGTTGCATGCCGAATGAGCATATCTCCCAGAACAAAATGCCAAAACTCCACACATCGCTTTTAATTGAAAATCGATTATAAGCAATTGCTTCCGGCAATCGCTTCCGGCGCCGTCCACTTGATCGGAAATTTGCCGCCTTTCTTGGCCGTATAAACTTCATTCGTCTCGATTAGCCGAGATAGGCCAAAATCGGCAACTTTGACCGTTAGAGCCGGCACTGCACGGTGACTGGGTGAGGCATAGTGTTGGCTTGTAACCAAGCAATTTCGCGCTGCTAGGTCACGATGGATGAAGTTTTTCAACTCTAAGTACTGCATTGCGTCGCATATTTGAATGGCAAACTTGAGCTGCTGCAAGTGATCGATTTGCTGGGGGTCTGACTTGCGAATAAAGTCTAATAGACAGCCCTCGGTCATGAACTCGGTCAACAAGTAGTATGGCTTGTCGCGGCTGCAAACGCCGATTAGTTGAATTAGGTGAGGATGTTTGAGTTGTTTCATGATTTCCATCTCCTTCATGAAATCATCCGACAGTTGATTATCCTCGCGCAACGTCTTCACCGCAACAGTCAAGTTCAACGAGGTGACGACTGCCTTGTAGACGTCGCCGTACTGCCCGCCACCGACGCGATGTTTAATACTGACGTCGTGACGGTCGATTTCCCACTGATCGGCCCATTGCTGGTGCTGTTGATGATGCTGTTGTCGATGTTGATTCGGAATGGCGAACTTGAGCGGAATGATGAGCCCATCCGCGATTGATTGATGATGCCGGATTAAATCAATCAATGATGTAAACTTCGAAGCTGGCGAAATGTAGAACCGGTCCAGTTCCGCACTAATGCGATAATGATAGACGATATCATTGGCTCTTAATGAAATCGAGTAACCACCGGCAACTGATTCCGACTGGCGGACTAGAAAAGACCCGGCAATGCCGGATTCAAGCAGTCGTTGTGATTCGACGCGTGTAATGGCGCCATGGAACCAGACTTGCTCATAGAGTAACCGATCATGTTGTTGCTGCTGCTGCTGCTGCTGTTGAGGGTGATGCAGTGGTGATGGCGAGAATGTAGGCCTAGTTGTTTCGGGCTGAATGTCACGAGGGATCAAGAATGGAGCCGGTACCCAGCCCGGCTCGTGGCGACGGTTACGGACAAAGGCCCACTCGCCATCGACACGCTCTAAAGTGACCGCTTCGCCTTCTTGAACAGTCAGCTGGTGGTGGGACTGGGCGACAAAGGAGCGACCGATTATGTAGTTGCCATTGGGCGGCAGTGGCTGGAGTGGTGGTGGTGTTGGCGTGGTGTCATGGGGACGTGCCTATATTAATTATTTTTATTAATTATTTTAAATACGTACTAAAATTAAACTTGAAACGGAAAATGACGAATAGTTAAATGACAAATGACAAATTACGAATGATCAGTACAAACCCGTATCATTTTTTAATATTTTTTGTTAGTCACTTAATTTTAGTTCAAAAATTTATTCTGAATCACAAAAAAACTAACCTGGCTTTGTCCCATTCAAAACGTTATTTTACCACAGTGTTCGTGTTCACATTCTGATAATGAAAAGAAAAGGATTAATTCAATTTCTAAAGGAGCTTTTTAACTGTAGTGAGAATAGTTGTAGTGAGTGTTGTAAATGTAGTGTTGGTTCACAATGAAACATAGGGCAAAAAAAGATTTTGTATATTTTTGAAGGCGGGCAAAAAGTAACGTTATGTACAGCTGTAATTTAGGTTGAGCGAAAAATAGTATTTTTCAACGGAATGCTTGACTTAGAAAATTAGGAAGTAATATAGTGTGTAAGGTCAGTTTTTAGACGTCAATGGCACCGTACGGATCATAGTTTGGCTTGTGCATGTCTTGCCGCCTGGGCGTATGCCACTTAGCACTATTGCGTTGTTGATCGGCTCGCGTGAATCCCCTGATTGTGTTCACTTTTTGCTTTGGCTTGTTCGTCGACTTCTTCGGCTGATGTTTCTTCTTGGCGACTATTAATGGCTCGGTTGGCGGGGGTTGACGATATTTTCTTAATTAAAAATTATTTAAAAATTTCAAAAAATATTTATATTAATACTTTTGCGAATATTGAGCATTGCCATTCCACGACGACTCCTGGCGCTGTTGCTTACGCCGCGGTAAAGTCGACAAATGCCACGGCGTTGTCGTCTGATTTTTGAGTTGATAAGCGACAATGGCGAAAATGATCAGCGCCATTGAAATTAACACGGCACTGCAGATTAGGTCCATGTGTAGCGTGATCCATAGGCCCCTTTTTAAATTAAATAAAAAATATTTTAAAAATTTTAAAATAACCTATAACAATAATCATCATTAGTAATGCCGCCCTTGCCAACTGTTTCATGCGATGGGCCCGGATCCATTGCACTGATCAAGACAATCAACCCGTAAATCAACCAGCCGACATTTGGCACGAGCATGACAATGGACAAAATCAAGTAATTCTTGTTCGCCTTTCGTTTAGCACTCTCATCAGCATCATCATACGCATCGTCCTTGACGCCGATGAACTTGCACATGACTTTGTGATTGGTTAGTTTTTTTGAACCAATCAGAATGAACTTACCAATTAAATGAATGAACGAGGCCAACATGGCGGTGGCCGAGGCAAAGTAGAGATAAACATGAAGCTTCTGATCGGGTATGTGCGGACAGTCCGATCCGGGTTTCGCTATAAATATTATTAATTATTATTTTTAAATTATATTTTCTCTTACCAACTGCCAGTATAATCGTAAATATGGCAAAGAGCCATACAATGAGATGGAACACGAATCCGACGGTGGTCTTCCACTCGCAGCAGAAACACATTCTTACATCTATAAAGGGAAATATAGTAGTCTTATTACTTCCGCATTCCGTGTATATGTGGGGTGAACAGTTATTTTAGTTATTATAATGAGTGAGTGAGTTGATATTTAGGGGAGAGATTGTGACTGAAACTAAAAAACTTGACTTTCATTTTTTTTTCGATCAAAAAAAGTGACCAGTCATAAAAGATCCATCATGTAGTATCTGATTGTCTCTAGTAGTGACAGCGGTCTTCTTTATATTTGATTGAGTATTTTTGAATAGTCAGTTATTGATGGGATTTAACAAGGGCAGTGTAAATTTTTTTCAACAGTAAATTAAAACAAATTGGAGCTAAGTTGGAAATTTGACGGAGTTCACCACTCCACATTACATTTAAGGGCGTCCCCGTCGCTAGCTCGAAGTCGAGTTTTTAAACTTAAATGAAAGCCCTGGTCTTGTAGATTCCGAAAATGTGCCTCACGTCGAAATTTGAGGTCTTAAAACTCGAATTATGGTCCCTAGAAGAAAAAAAATCTGAGTTTCGATAGGCGCTCACTAAAAATATTATTATGTAACGTGAACTTGACCAATCAACGAGATTGGGCTGTCTACATGTCGGCAACATGCTGGGCAATCATATTGATGATCAACTTTGTCGATGTCTGGCCGACAACCGTGCCGAAATTCGACGTTTTTGAAAAAAACTTCGATTTTTTGACCAACAAATTTTGTAGATTGTTGTCCCAACTTTTTTGAATCGATTTGCGTCTCATATTGTTGCTTGGGTTATGCCGGTTCTAGTGATTATGGTCCGGTCGGTGACTTATCCTTACCTGTTCCTTACCTGATCCTTACCTGATTCTACCTGCTCCTTACCTGATTCTACCTGTTCCTTACCTGATCCTTACCTGCTCCTTACCTGATTCTACCTGCTCCTTACCTGATTCTACCTGCTCCTTACCTGATTCTACCTGCTCCTTACCTGTTCCTTACCTGATCCTTACCTGATCCTTACACCTCAAAAAACGTAAAAATTCTCAAGAACGGTTCATCCCATGGCAAAACGGATTTCACCATGATTATCAGGGACCCCGACTTACCCCGAAAATGACTTTCACTCAAAAATGATATTCTTGTCCAGACCAAAAAGCACTGTGAAATTTAAACAATCTGTTTTAACTCACTGAGGTGGCATATATTTTTAAACATTTTATCTGATGATGTGTGATTATGATCCGCTAAACCCGACCGAGCAAACCGATTACAAGTGCCTGGGTATTGAAAGTATCTGTGATGGAGTTGATCATTGACACGACGGCAGTGACGAGGGATTTGACGCTTGTCTTCACAAGAAAACGTATACTTGTGATGCTGATCAATTCGCCTGTCCCACCGAGCGTCGTTGCATCAATGGTACAAGTGTTTGCGATGGCACACTTGACTGCGCAATCAACACCGCATACTCAACAATTGACATGGTACTCGGCGCCGAGGACTATCATACCGACGAAGACCGCGGATACTGTTTGTCAGTGCACGAGTGCACCGAAGGGTCACGTCAGTGCTCAAACGGATGGCAGTGCGTTCCGGAGGGTGACGATGCGACATGTTATGCGGGTGATGCTGATGAAGCGGCGGATACGACAACCGGCTGTCCAGATGGTACGTATCAATGCACCGATGGCAAATGTATTTCAACAAGCTGGCTCTGTGACGGAGAGGATGACTGTGATGATGGGGCCGACGAAAAGGAGTGCGAGGAGTGTAATGGAACGGCGTTCTTGTGTCCCGAATCAAAGCACTGCATTCCAATCATTGACGTCTGTGATGGATACAAGGACTGCTCAAATGGTGATGATGAACATGACGATTGTGGTGCCGATTACAATGAGCATCACGGTCGCTATGCCAATCATCGACATGCGTCAATTGAGGTTAATTCAACAATGGAGTACCACTCAAGGGGCGCCTCAATGATTTGTGACAATTCGGCCGAGTTTCATTGTCGCAATTCGTGGCGCAAATATGGTTCAGGTGCCAAGTGTATACCACTAAGCGAGGTTTGCGATGGGACGACTCAATGCAACTTCAATGACGACGAGTACCCGTATCCGGACAACTATAACTACCCGCGCGGCACTGAGAACGAGGTGGAGCACCTTGGCGATGTGTGCGCAACGGCATGTGATGGCATTGACCGTAGCGAATGGGGCTGTGATGGGCCATGCATTGCGACGCCGGACGGTCCAACCTGCATATGTCCACCGGGATTGTATTTTGACAATTCACTTCTCGCATGTGTCGATGTTGACGAATGCGAACTGCATGATCGATGCACTCAAGAGTGTGTCAACTTCCACGGTGGATACGAGTGTCGCTGTGCCGATGGGTACCGTCAATATGGTTCGTATTGCCGTGCTGAGGCTCAGACGGCGGTGATTTCGATTCTTGAAAGTAGAGTCTTGGTTCAAATGGGCGCCGACAATTTCACCACATTGATGGATCGAAATGAATCTACTAGCGTCAGCTTTACATACGACTATCCAATTATCTCACTGGTGGCAGATGCGGACATGCAGATGATTTATTTTGTTGATCAACAAGGCTTGCTGAGAAAGTTTGATATTCGCCATTCAAAATCACAACTGCTCAGTAACTACGCGATTGAAGATGCGCTCAAAATTGAACTGGATTCAGTTGGTCAGCAGTTGATAGTTCAAACTAATTCCAGCTCGCTTATACTCATTTCAACCAATGGCAACTATATGACAAAAGTTATTGACTACAAGCAGATGAATGATTTTGTCTACTGCAATCATTATGGACGTCTCTTTTATATCACCGATTACTCTATGCGAAGTTGCAATCTCGATGGTAGCAATGACATTGAACTGTTCTCGTCGACCAAAACGAAGTTTTATCGTCTGGCACTTGATGTCCCGGCAAAAAGAATCTTCTACATTACGTCCGGCATGCCCGACTCCACTTACCGTGTCATGTCGGCCAAATATGACGGCAGTGACAAGTTCCGCCACTATGTGTTGCCGCGCAATGTCCATGTGGACCCGTCGATTCGAGTATTTGAGAATGGACTGATTATTTATGATCGAAACCGTAACAGTCCCGTTTTTTACTCCAAAAAGGTTTCATTACACAACTTATAATCAGTTTAATGTTAATCTTTAGTTCAACACAAACACGGCATTGTACAGTTCGATATATTACGATCGCGCCGGACTTGATCTAATCGTCATGAATGAAGTGCTGAACTCCGCAAAACTGATGAAACACAGTCGAAACTATGCCCCATACAAGGGTGGCGTTTATCGCATCGCTCATACACAATTGAGCGATGTTTCGGCGTTGATCAATATGACACTACCAACACAGCCCGACGAGGTCTTTGGATGTGCCGGTAGTACCGCACGTGGCTTGGTACCTTTGGAACATGTTCAACCATGCCCCAAACAGTGTCCCGACGTTGACATCAGCTCGCCTGCTTATGCAATGAAACAAGTGGCGCAAAATACAATGACAATCACGTGTTCCAGTGGCTTTCGCGTGCCAATTGTCAATCAACAACAAGTGACTGTTACCTGTGACGATGGTCTTTGGTCGGGTCCGTTTCAATGTGCGCCTGTTCAGTGTCGCCCACTTGGACTACTGGAGGAGCTGACGTTGGGTATCATGGACTTTACCAACTTGGAGACGTTTACACCCGGTACTAACGCCACAATCAAATGCCTCAAGGGCTCTTACTATAAAGGACAAGAACAACTTGAAATGTAAGTGCAGTAAAAGAATATATATTTTTATGTATCTTTGTTTTAGTCAATGTCTTCCCAATGGTGGCTGGTCAGTCGACCCGTCACTTATCAAATGCACCGAGCCGGAGTGTTCCGATCCAGCGAAATTCAAGCAAGCGCATGGTCGACTTCTTGATCCCATCCTAAAACTAGTCGGAATGGGCGTCAACACCAACGTCGCCGGTTACAATAGCGGTGACAAAATGAATATTTCCTGTCGCCATTCAAATGGCTACGTCGTCAATACCGATCGCCAGTGGGTCGAGGCTGTTTGCCGTAATCACTCTTGGATTCAGTCGTACCTCGTTCAGTTCACCGATGAGGGTGAAGAATACTCTACATTACCATTGAACGGCTCACTGCCGGCATGTTATATGACGAAGCCGCGATTTGAATCACTCCACGCGTGTGAAACCGGCTGCGAGGCGGGGCTTTGCATGGAGGATAGGTACACGGGAAATGGGACGGAAGAGGCGGTGACCGACGGATATATTTGTGAATGTGCCCCTGGCCACAGTGGATTTCACTGTAAATCACCGCCATCGGCATTCAAACTGAGTCATCTATGGGCCATACTAGTGCCTATTTTTGCTGTTTTCATTGGCGCACTCATTATCCGCTACACATGCTGCCGCAGTGACGAATATCGGTACGATTTATATTATATTTGAATTAACTGTAGAAAAAAACTTATTTTAGACGTACGCTACTCTTCGAGGATGACGATAACGAAAACCCGGAAGAGCAAGCGACCGCGCCAAAATCGGTGACACCGAAGTCAAAAGCGCCGCTAAACACGAATTATACAGAGGTAAAAAGTGTAAATCAGGTCGAGTGTGCGCGCAGTAAACTAATCTCTCCATAATATCACGGTACTACTGAACTGACCGCAATGCCTGGTGAGATTCGTTTACCTTGCGTTTGTATCGATGATCTCTTTTGGCGTGTGATGATGTTTGACCGTTTCACGCGTTCTTTATAAACCTATCCAAACCAGGATGTAGTCATGTTACGTGGCACACCATCCGAACCACCTCACACAATAGATCATTAACAGGCTTGTCAAGTGGCCACTTCTAGCTCATCTACTTGTATCAAATACATGTTTTCAGGGATTTCTGTCTACATATCGCAATCGCACCGAATCAAAGGAGCAATTGATAACGAACCCCGGCTACGACGAAAAGTACTCGGAAGAAACGACCGATTAAATCATACTGTCTTTACTACGCTGTATATTACTGGCTTTACTTCAATACAGTATTTATTTATTTCAAACGTCTTCAATCGATTTTAATTTACGCTGCTCTTCAATCCCCTCGAACAGTGCCTTCACATTTTGCCGGCCAAAACTGGCGGACTGATTGATACGCTCAATCAGCTCGAAGAACATGCCCGTCTCGGCAACGGGTCGCGTGAATACTTGCATGAGAATTTTGTTCTCGTCTAACTCGTCGTGATCAATGAGTATGCCTTCGGCGGTGATCGCATCACTCTGCGCAGGGTCGAATGTGTTCATGAGTAGTTTTAC
This sequence comes from Oikopleura longicauda, assembly GCA_004367895.1. Classification (NCBI taxonomy): domain Eukaryota; kingdom Metazoa; phylum Chordata; class Appendicularia; order Copelata; family Oikopleuridae; genus Oikopleura; species Oikopleura longicauda. The sequence continues at coordinate 144 of SCLD01096188.1, read as the reverse complement.
GTGTGGCTTCTGATAGTAACCACTTGGCGGCTTTAGTGAACGGTTTGAAACATGTGAAACAGCTACACAATTTTGTTCAATTTATTAAGGATGGTTTGAACGCATTTCAGTCATTATGCTGATGTTATGCTATAACATGAACAA
>SCLD01096177.1:0-11567 GCA_004367895.1 Oikopleura longicauda | reverse complement strand
ATGCGTAAATTCGAGAATTCAAGATGTTAAACAAATTGGGGAAGATAGGAAGATGCAACGGAGTTATAATGCTGGATCAGCTCTAATGCGACGATCCAGTTTTGAAATAAAATTAAATGTAAGGTAACTTGGAAAATTGGGTAACGTTGAGATAAAGAACTAAAAGGTAAATAAGAATTCTATTGCGTTCTTTTTCGACTTCTATTCGGTAGTAAGTTTTGGGACAGGATCGTCGATAGTATCGACTCGATACTGTATCGATTTGACTAAAATTGAGACAACGTAAAATACTTGGAAATTAAGGGTGCAGTCAAAGTGGCCGACATTGGGTCAAAGTGGCGGATGTGATGTGGAAAGTGGTAGATTAAAAATCCACCGATTATGGGTCAAAGTGGCTGATATTGGGTCGAAGTGCCGATTTGAGGTGGTAAGTGGTCGATTAAAAGGTCACCGATCATGGGTAAAAGTGGCCGATGTTTGAACTAAAGCATTTATCGGTCATTTTCTGAACCCAATTTTGATGACTCATAAAAAGGTCGAAAGCGTAAAATTTCGTAAAAACCCTGTTATCGACCCTAACCATGAATCTACCTTACCTTAAGGCCCTTTAGAAAGATAACTCTTCTTTTGATTAAACTTGTCTGGTTATGTATTCTAAGTGTTTGAGTTTTACATTCAACCGCAATTTTGAGAAGGACATCGTTCACAACTCTTAAAATAAATAAAATTATATATATCTAAGTAAATATACTTTATTTAGGTTGACACAATTTTATAAAGTGCCAGGGTAAGGCGATTCCATACGCTAAGCTTATCAATCTTATAATCACTGGGTTTTATCAAAACATATGTAACGATATGTAAATTAATATGTATAGATACGTACTCTGGGATCATATCATATAGAACTAAGAAATTTCCCAAGTCCAAAACGAGGGTCAAAACGATTCAGAGATTTGTAATTGGTGAAATTTCAACTTGGAATCTTACTAATCCTATAGGGGGTTTCATGACACATTGAAGTGGATCACCTGGTCTACCTGTATCACCTGTATCACCTGTATCACTTGTCACACATAAGAGTAGAACACTTTAAAAACAAAATCATATTGTTTCACCCTCATGAGTGCAAGTTCAAGACCGGGTGTTCCACTCTTATGTGTCACCCCCTATAGCGCAGCTGATTGATTGAGTCAACTTCGGATGAAATATACGATTTGGTCGTACTCTATGAACGTGAACGAACGTGCGCGAACGCTCACAACACGAATACGCGCTCGGCATGAGACCATATTTTTTGTTCAGATTGTGATCGTCGATTCGTGAATTAAGATTAGAATTGAGTTTCCATTTTGACAAAAATTCATTCTATTGACAATTAATTGCGTAAAGCGGAACGGAAACGGGTCAAAAGTCATTTCAAGGTCACATAAAGGTTGGACATGAGTCATCCTGGAATAGAACCAGGCCAACAGGTGTCTGTTAATCAGACAATGTCAAAATCGTCTCACAGAATTAGGATTTTGTAGAAAGAAATTAAGCCAAGCATAGCCCGTATACACAAATTGACAAACGTAACTTTTTATTTGTGTTGGCCCACGTTTTTAAGTTAAATGTGTTTTCGAGAATTTTTTGAAACTCAAACTTCAATACCGGGGTGTTCCGCTCTTATGTCGAACCCCCCTATAGAAAGAATGAATATGACCGGTATTGAAATATGTCGTGTTTCATGATTCGTGTCCACCCTTGAGAATTTCGGCATTTAGGTTATTATGTGAACCTTACGAGTTGTTGAAACTTATTACCTGGATATTATATTGCGAGTATATAATATAATATTATGAAGAGTAATAACGTACTCTACTACAAGAAATATACGATTGATATCAGATAACTTTTCTGAGATAAGTGTCTCATCATTCGAAAGATCTACTAGATGACCAAACTATCGAGTGCCATACTCACGAGTATTCAATTCAGTTATTATACTAATATAATATACTCATATTCACTTGCAATATAATACTCATTTGAAAAATATATTTAATAGACTCTTCAAAGTCCTTCTTATAAATCATGCGGCATTATCATCGATCAATCTCTCAAAATTGAACTTCGAATTTTTTAGTCGAAATTTTCACGATTTTCTTAGATAAAGGGCCTGACAAAGATTTGAAATAGGAAACAGTCGAAAGTAGCCGATATCGGGTCAATGTAACCGATGTTAGGTCGAAAGTAAGTCGAAAAATTTGTTCAATCGAATCGGTCGCTATGGCCTTAGGGAACATCGGTCGCTTTCTACAAAAACATCGGCCTGCCTTATCTGAATCGTCGGCCGCTTTTTGCCGTTTTTAGACGACCATCGGCCGCTTTCAAACAAACAACGACCGTTTTCACCAACATCGGCCATTTCCGACCCCACTCATAAAATAGGCGCTAAACTTAAATTGAGTAAGACATGTAACGTAATAATCTTGCATGGTTAATTTGGTTTCGTATCATTGAGAAATGAATTGAAATGACCATAAAATACAGTGGCGGTTCTCGAGGAGTTTATAAAAAATTCATTTTTATTCTCTTGAAATAACATTTCGACAATTTTTATTTCCTCAATTTCGAAATCTGAAGCCAACATTTAATTCTGTTCTTATTTAATTCAAAAGCACATCCATATTTGGCTCATAAGTAGGGTGTTTTCTCTGTCATTTTGAGAAAAACGTTCGGTTCTCCTGATACCGAATTTGGTATCGAAAATTTGATACGGTTTCTTGAAGACTTCACATGACTTAACAATTAGTTTCGGTCAACCTGTACAATTTTGGTTTGCACCAAACCTATAAGACTGTAGTCGGAAGACTATTTCGCCATGATTCCGAGTTTTATGGCCCTTTTATACTGATTCTTCAAGGCCATTCGGTTGCGTTCATTCACTTAACATCCATTTGACCATATGGTTAAGATTTTACCGGAAATCAGCAGGATAATGAAATATTAGAATGAACTAAAAATTTAATATATGGGTATTTATGAGATTTATAATGTTTGTTGGCGTTTTCTGTCGGTACTCAAAGTGCTAAATCTAGAAAGAGCTGAAGAGTAAAAGCACTAAATAGTCAATAATAAGCCATTAAGACTCATACAATAAGGGTCCAATAAGAACCCATAATAATAAGGGACTTATAATGAACGCGCGGCGCGCCGATGATGATGAGGATGATGATATCACACAGAGAGATCACAATCTTCATCCTCGATTCATGACACGCTTAGATGTGGCGCTGTTGAGTTATCTTTATAAGATTCTCTTTGGATTGAGAATTCAGACACACGGTTGGAGATACCTAAAAAGATTACAAAACTGATACCAAGCTGAGATATTATACAGGTACGTGGAGAGATTATTTCGATCTAAATAATTCTAGATATGAGATTTTTAAAAATTTTGGTTAGGAAACTTTTACGACAATTTAGGGGCTACAAATGAGATAATGGCTAAAGTAACTTATTTTAGGTGATTGAAATATATCAGAAGACGTTTTTCGAAGAATTTTGAAGACTTGGAAAAGAGCTTCAGAATAAAAATTTACTTGGAAACACTTTGAATTACTTGGAGACTTTTAATTTCATTACGAAACCTAAAAGTCACTTGTAAGATGAAAATCGCTGCCTGTATTTTATCATTGGTCAATGCCTTGCCAAATGTTGAAAAACTTGGTCTGGTCAACCCAGGTCAAATTGATATTGACAGTGAGTTGATCATGTCTGGTATCGAACCAGGTCATTTGCTCATGAGAAGACTCCCACCAACAATGTTCAACTGTAAGTTTATTCAAAATTCCGATTCTCAGATTTGACTGAAAAACTAAATCGATTATGATGATATCAAATATTCATTTAATTTGACTCGGGGCGCGGCATTCTAGAGTAAGGCATTAAGGCCAAAATGCATGTCCAAAATGTGTGTCCTACACGAAATATGACCCTTCAATCTACATTTTCAGCATACCAAACGGCCTCATATAGGAAACTTGTTTCACACCCCCTAAAATTGTGTTCTTGTGGTGATATCCACTCAAACCGGAAGTCGATTTCTGAAATCGCTCATCGCCGGAAATAAAAACCGGGAATTGAGATTTCAATATCTTTTTTGCTACGTACGATGCCCAAGACATAACCCAATCACGTGACCCTTTCGAAAAATCGCGAGTGTTAAAATTGTTATTTAGCGACCGGTCCAGCTTTGAGAGAAAAAATCTACACAATGCAAAGCCTCTATCAAAAATATAAATCAACCGGCCTCGAAGAAGCCGAGACAAATAGTCTTCTTCAGATCCGAAAATTGCTTCAGTTGAAAACTCTTGTTACAACGCTCCTTGACGATAGCAGGTATTTATCTCGATAAAAAGATTTTGGGTGAATTCCGGTTAATTTGAGTATTCGACCAGGGCTCCGTGGGACGACTTTAATTTACTTTACAATTTAAAATGACTCATTTATACCATCATGGGCCAAGGTCTTACGGAATCATTGACCGAGAACGACTGAATGTGGTAAATCCCTCGTTTGAACACCTGTTTGATACTTGGAGTATCCCAAGATGACAGGATTACGGCAGTGATTTTCTCAGGCCGCATGTTCAAATTGTATACGATTCACCGCACTAGATATTGTATGAAAAGATATTGACCATTCGAGGAGCCTTTATCATTTATGAGTATAAATAATGTCATATTCTTTGAAACGGCGCCCTCTATTTTGTTTCTTCGGAGAGTCATTCCCCTTTTTCTTCGTATTGTAGGCAAAATATGACATTTTTCATACTCATATCAGTTATAACGTCACGAAATATAAAGTTGCCGCATTTTTGGATTCCTATTTTGGCATAAAATCCATATTTTGAACCATTTCTGATGTCACGAATAATTATTTACTCATAACTAAGTCATGTATCCCAAATAATTGACTATTAACCTAATACCTTTTCTGAAGATATAGAGTCATTTAAACTTCATTTCTTGGGTCCTTTTCGATGAGATTAGACAAAATTTCAAATTTTCGAAACATAAAATTCTCATTTTGAATCGGAAACGACCCGTTGGCCGCTAAGTGTCGATTCCGTACATTTGTAGTGCACTTTTAGTGAACTTCAGAAAGCAGATTAACCGTTTTAAGCTATGAGACAAATTAATTTACCGGATATTTCCAAATAAGAATGCCCTAAAAACTTCGAGATGTTAATTTAACGGAAGAAGCACCTTATTTTTAATTGTCTCAAAGATCCGTTTCGACTCTAAATCGACTCAACTACAGGGGTCGGTATATCCAAAACGGATCAATGATGAGAGATCACTGTAAAATACCACTTAATCATCAGTAACCAACACTTACTAATCACACCCGATCACGTTCACTTTCAAAATGGTTCTAATTTTGTGAGAAACACGAATCCTATAATAGGATCCTTTTCCATGATCTTAACATATCTAACGGAATTAAATATCATATTCTTCTCACAAAGAGGAGAACGACTCTCTGAATAAGCAATATAGAGGGCGCCATTGTAGAGAATATGATTCTTTATTCCGTTACAGATGATATATAATTTAAAACACTTTTTTAGTATTGATTTCGATCGTTTTTGCTTCTACGGCTGTTACTGCTTACCCGACGCTGCTATTCACGACTCCTCGCCTGGTGCAGGTCAACCCGTCGATCAAATTGATAACTCGTGTAAAGAACTGAAACAGTGTTATCAATGTGCCAATCGAGATACACAAGAAGATAAAGGTGAGTTGAACCCAAATTGATCATTTTGGTACTTTTTACGGTTTTAGCTGGTAATTTTTGACATTCGTAAAATTCTATCATTTTGTCACTCTTTGAAAACTCAGATCGTTTCCGTTTATATCGGTCATTTTTGGGGGAAGATAACGTTACCGTTTCGGTATAAAGCTTCCGTTTTTTATTTGTCAAAGTTACCGTTTTGAGAGAAAGTTGCCATTTTAAGGTAGAAATTACCTTTGGTAGAAGAAAGTTGCCGTTTTTCGGAGAAAGTTACCGTTTATTGACATTAACTTTCCGCTTCGGGAGAAAGTTAGTGTTTGTGTGATAAAGTCACCGTTTTTCATTCTCATCCATGCAAAGTGGTAGCATTCTCAGAACAGTAACTTTGACCCTGAAACAGATGGTAATTTTTAGAAGCGGTCAGTTTCATAAACGGTAACGTTATTTTTTTCGATCTACTAAAAACGGTCACTGACATGCGAACGTTTGTTCAATTTTTGACCACTCACGAATCATGAGTCATGATAAAAATCAAATAAATCATTTCAATAATAGGAGACGAATGTCACCAAGACGCAGCATATTCAGTCAATCCACTTACAGACAATTTTGGTAAAATTTACGATTATCAATGCACCAATAGAGAAAATAGTTGCCGATGGAGAATATGTCAATGTGATAGAGCTTTCGCTCATAAAATCAAAGCAGAGGTAAGCTTTAAAGTTTCTCTAGCTCAGGATCTACCGAACAGGTGTTCGCACTGTTCGCCGTGTTCGACGAATAAAAAATGAATTGTTCGCACAAAATGAACTGTTCGCAGTGTTCGTTGTTCGCACAACTCGAACTGTTCGCTGTTCGCACTGATCGTTGTTTTGAAGAAAGTGGTGTTCGCAGTTCGGTGGACCCTGCCCTAGTCTCAAAATTTCTCTGACTCAATTGAGGCATATAAGGGTTTCTTGAAGGAATAAGAATTGAGAGTTGGATCAATTTTGATTTTCACTGAGTAATTTTTTTAATTTCGTTTACCCAATTTCCGACAAAATTGACATCCCATCAAACTTAAACTTTTGCCACGTAACATATGCCTACATAAAATCCATCTCATTTTTTATTAAAATTGAACTTGACATAATTTTTAAGAAATCCGTTTTTTTAAGATGTCCGAGGGGTCAAAAATTGGTTGTTATAAAAGTAAACGATCATTTGACCAAAATTGAATGTTGTTTAAAACGGATGACCCCTAACGATGAAAGCAGAGATTTGATTGGAAACTCCCTCGATCCAGAGAAATAATCCTAAATATAATTTTTAGCACGATGAATGGAATGTTCAAAATCACAAAGTTCTTGGTGGATTCGATCGTGGTCAGTGTCAAAGTGATTTGCCAACACGCGGTGCAGGCAGTTTATCAATTCTTAATTCCCGTTATTTTATTACGTTCAGTTTGATAAAGTCATTGGTAAAGTCGAAATTGGTTTTCGGACAGAAAGTCGATTAAGACCGATAATTTTCGAGTTATGTTTTGATAAATTCGAAAGGGAAACAATGCTGTGGAAATTATGAATCGCCAAAAGCAGCTCAACAAAGACAGATGATAAATCCTAATCTAAAACAGTGTTGTAACAACCAGTCGATTCTTCCATTCGGTGAATTTTGTTAGTTTCAAAAATTCACTTTGGCCTAAATTCGCTTGGAACTCATATAGTTCGAGAAAACTATGAGTAAGTATTTTGAATGCAAGTATTATGTGCCTGGACTCGGACGTGGAATCGTTAGTAAGGTCCTGACAGCAATGCTCATTTTTGGTCATGTAAAAATTGTAAAAAGGTAAGATTTTGTTAAATAATTTAAAATCGTGCTCAGAAGACAAAATGTAAAAAAAAAATAATTAATAACCAAAATTATTAATTAAAACTGTATATTTCACAATAAATTGTATCTATTCAAACCGTAAAAATTAACTGTTATGAACTGAAAGTCTTTCTTTACGCAAAATGTTTTCATCGTGGTATTTTAAAAAAGGAATAAGCTGGCCATGACACGTTTGTTCGCAGTTCGGTGGACCCTGATGAATGATCATATTAGTTGTTATCCCATACATAATATAACACACTTAAGGGGAATTAATATCATGAGTTGCTCATATAAGATAGAAAGAGGAGGACGACTCTCCGAATATACAATATAGAGGGCGCCATTCAGATAATCATGATATTAATTCCCGTTACAAGCCATCCAAAAAAAACTGAAAAATTGAATTCAAATTCAATGATACTTTGCAGAAACGTAGTAATTTTCGGTTTTTAGGGCCGAAATTGTTTCAAATGAAAAGTTTTTGGTCTTAGGAGCTTTGAGCAACAATTAAAATCGACAAAAATATTTCTGATGACAGTCAGAGATCGACGGAAACGAGAACCACTAAAGCGGGAAGGCCTCCTAGAATGTTCCCAAGGGAAGCTAATTTCCCAAAAAATGTGGAATCGGTCAGAAACCGAGAAGGCGAAATTTGAAAAATATCGGGAATGCCGAGAACGGGCGCGTGTCGGACATTATTTTGCGACGATCTCTGGTGACACTGTCGCTGTGACAGTTATCGTCAGAGCTGAATCAGTTGATTGGAATCAGTATCTGAAAAAAACAAATTAATAATATGCTTATGGTATCCTTAAGTATGACTGCTGATAGCTGGCGATTTGAAACGCTCAATTAAATAAACTATAAAGTGTTTTATGAATGACCTTGTCCTTGTCATGCGTTCTTTTGTAGTGGTTAATAATGAAAACAAAGTTGATAATTTGTGAACACTTAGTTCCGTTTCTTAGCATCTATCCGCATCAGCAATATATTTTTTCCATGTCATCTGAATTTTATCTTATTTTATGCGAGTGAAGTTACACATATTATACAATTATTGTATTGGAAAATGCAAAATAAATTCCCATATTTGGACACGTGATCAAATTTTTGGTTGAAATTTTGTTCAATGATGGTTTGGTAACTTACCAGTGGTAAGTGAGGATATTGGATATAAAAGTCATTTTCGCTCAATTTCAATTTTGAGCCATAAAATCGCATTCTCACTCCGAAGAGTAACAATTTATGCTCCCTAAACTTTTACGCTTCCCAAAGTTGAATCCAAATGAGACTTTGAGACATGAATCATGTCACATGATTCATGTCATATGAATCTTCATAATTTATGCATATTAAGTTATTATATGATTTCAAATTTTATTTCTGATTCAGTGAAGTAAAAATTTGTCATGAACTGCCGTACTTTTATTTTTTGAATGCTTGGGTGAAATTAAAATTCTCATTATCAAAACATCATTTAACGCTAAATTCTACGCTGTATCCGCATTTTGAGTATATTTCGGCGACATATTTTGGTGAAAATCATCAATTATTTGTCTCAGTACAAAAAACATAGTCCCATATAATACATAATTTATGTATTTATGAAATGTACATTTTTTTAATTTGGATTGGCCTTTATAATAAAGGCTTTATTTAAAATATAAATACTTTATACTTTTTATACTTTATATTAAAATTGTGAAACGCGACCTGGGGAGAAAGGAATGGTCTTTAGAGGGAAACAGTTGATGGCCTGAGGTCATGTGTCCGATAGTCGTCCGAGTCCGAACCCGTGCCCGAGATTTTCGGACATGTGCGGTTACGAAATTGTGTCCCTGTTGACCCTTCTGTGCTGAGGATTAGAACATGCATCTTGGGTACTTTGCCGCCAAACTCAATGATTTCTTTCCTCAAGGGTTTCAAAGCACTACAGACAGATTCCAGCTCATGAACACCTCAGAATCATTGACACTGCGTAATCTTAAGATTGTCCAACAAGAGATTATCAGCTGCATGTCCTCGTCTTTCAGAGAGTGAGTCCTCGGGATAAAAAGTTAATGAGTAAAAGTTTCACAACCAGGGAAAGTCAAAAACCTCTAAATCCCGACTTAATACTCTTAGGGACAGAATGGTTTTGTCGAGGAAAGGAGGCGCTCCTCAGGAGGGTAAAAAAGCGTTGGTGGTGCAGAATTCATACGAAACATTTATGTCCTAGAGGGTCAGTTATATCAAATAAACCCTTATATATTATATATTTCTATTTAAATTTCGAAAAATTGTTTTTCAAAATTATTTGATAAGGTTTTAAGAATGATCGTTGAGTGCAATACTCAAAAAGGTTAGAAATGAATGCTTTAGAGTCCAAGACACCAAACGAAATATTTTTTGCCTCCTTCAGAATGAAATTAAAAACATTCTCGAAATTAAATATCATTCTTCGAGTAATCGGCGTTCGTAATACCGATTTTACTGCATTTTCCATTTTTTAACAAAACCGAGTCCTAGAATTTCGGAGGCCGATTCGGTTGTGAAAAATTGAAAATGAAGATTTTGAGCGGAAACTGAGAATTCGAGCAACCGAAAGCGTAAAACCGAAAATCAGATTTGGATGTATTTTCCGTTAGATTTTTATGATTTTGTTGATTTTTGGACCTACCGATCGGTATATTTCTTACATTTTTGAGAATTTTTAAAAATCCGTTCAAAAATACAAAAATCAAAACCGGTTGCCGTTTCCTGGTTACCAGTCGACACAACCGAATTGCCAAATTTTAAAGAATTCGGACACCGTAGATCATTTCAGTTTACTACGAAAGATGATCACTCATAAATAATATCTCACTTTTATGGTCACAAAATTCAGAAAACGACGATATTTAAGCTTGAGATTTATTAGGCTCACAATCTGAGCCTTAGATGTTTTTGAATGGATGAAAAGGTATCAGAAAAATAGGAACTTACGAGAATCACGGCAATGAGGAAAATTTTTCAAAAATAGAGTATGAAGAGCAGAATAGTTTGTTGGTTTTTAAGACAATCCTGAATAAATGGCTGGAAAAGGATTCAGGCGATCATACGTATATGAAGCTGCCACATGTATGTGACATAAGGTAATGAAATCCGCCGCGCTGCTGTGTCCGGTTTTGGTGCGTTTGAATTGAAATCGCTCAAATTCATATCTAAAGCTGCTATGCTTTTTTCGATTGCCTCCAACCGTATTGAAATTTTCTTAAACTGTTCTTCGATGGTGAATACTGAGTTTTGGGTCTTAGGCACTTTAACGGATATTGCTAGAAATACTTTTAACTCGCATAAAAGCCCGCCTCTATCGGGAAAAGGTAAAAGCATGACCTTCCTGATTGAAGTCCTTTACAGCATAAACTGTTAATATTGTAATCACAAAATTTATACAAAAAATAAAGATCACTTTTCGGTCTACCAACATACGGCGCCAGACTGAGCAGTGGGCGAAAGTATTTCTAGCAATATCCGTTAGTTTCAGAGGCATATAGGGGGCGCCACATTGGAGTGTACCACCCGGGTCCCGGTCTTGAAGTTGCACACATGAGAGTGGAACACCTAGTCTAGAACTTGTAAACATTAGAGTGGAACGATTTCATATGATTTTGCATGTTAAGTGTGAAACTCTAATGTTTGCAGGTTCTAGACCGGGTGTTCCACTCCAATGTGTCACCCCCGTATATTGCTTGTCTTTTATTTCAGATTTCGATTAAAAAAATATCGGTAGTATTTTAAGACCCGTAACTGGTGCATGCATACTCATAAAGAATAATTTCCAGTTCATCCGTTCTTTAATGGACGCAGCTGGATATGTAAACGGATAATTTGCAAAAGTTTTGACTGCATGTTCTTCTATTGTATCGATATTTGATTCATCTTTATGGGCTCTATCTAGGAAATCTTGC
>SCLD01096166.1:0-11570 GCA_004367895.1 Oikopleura longicauda | reverse complement strand
GTTTAACCAAGGGTTTCTATTTCTTCTCGGGTGAAAACAAATTAATCTAGTAAATACTTGATTTTGCATATTTGATTTTCTAAAAATGGAACATTGAAAAAGTTACGGTTTGGGAATTCACAACTTTAGAAGAAGAAAAAGAGAAAATTGAGTCCAGGGGTCGGAGCTTTTTGCAAAAAAACAATTTTTTGCTTCAGAACGTCTACCGCAGGTGAGTCGGTGGTTCTCTATACGAGTTTTTGCGCTACCGGGGGTAACCTGAGGTCGGCTTTCACATGGGCATATTTTTGAGAACCGACGAAACACCTAGTTTACGATATGATCACATCTGTAGTAAAACTCTCGCCACGTATTTATAGCATCTTTTTTCTCATTGGTTCTCGGCAATAAGCGTGGGTGGAGAAGACATTACAGCCAATCGCTCCTTAGTCCAACTGCTGAGTCACTATATCCCCTCTGACTGATTTACAAAAATCAGGCATAGTAGACCGCCTCTTAATCATAATTCTGTACACATAACATGAAGATGGCGGGCACCAACAAATAATGGATGGAGAGGTGGAAATGGAAGGAACTTACGATACCACAACCGAAACCGTTGCTCAATAATCCGAGACAGAAAAAGACATGACGCAGCAAAACGTCGCACGTGACCACAGCCCAAAGGAATTCTTACGTAACATAGACAAAGGAACTAAAACGGATAAGGTTAGGACACGTAGCTTAACTATCGGATTGGAAATTAGTTAATATCACTCAACTTAGAGAATAATCACAAATAACCGTCACAAAAAAATGCCAAGAACCAAGGAAAACGTTTACGACCGGGAGCGCGCGCGACCCGATCGTTCACGAGGTCGTACCGACGATCGGAATCGCGAGCGCCTCCGGCGGGATCGCCACCGGGAATCTCCGTCCACCGACCGTGGACGGGGGCGCCCGACAGAGCCTACCTCCAAAAGACGAACACGATCACGATCCCGATCACCAAGACGACTGAATTTATCCAACTTTGGATACGACTTGGAATCACCCTCCTCAAGAGATCGATTATTGCGACACCTCCAAGAACGAAAAGAGGAAAAAGATCGCCAGATGCTGGAGAAACGAAATTGGGAACGCCTCAACCATCAACCGCCAGTAGGCATTAGTGCAGCATCTTACACGGCTCTGAAGAAGGAACTCCAGGACATTAGGACCCAACTCAAGGAAACAAAGCCAGCACAAGGAGTGTCTGGAGTGGTTGTTACTCCAACCTGGCCATCAGCTCCCCCTGGCTTTGTTGACCAATCAGTAACTCACAGACCACCAACATCACTAATGCAAACACTGCCTATGATCACTGCCACCACCACCGCCAATATGGACCAGGGTGCTACAACCACTAAGATAACACCACAGACGCGATGGACAAAGGAAACCCAACAACAGGAATTGCAACCAACGGCGCCAATTTCTACTAGATCAATGGAAACAGGAACTCCAGCGCCCCAAGTTGTAAACGCAATGGATCAATCCCTACCACCACCATCAACTGCTCCTCTTCCGCCACCCCCCTTAGCAACGATACCAACCTTTATGAAAAACCAAAGAAAAATCGGCAGTCATCCCGCGTTATATCTACCTAGCTCCCAAGTTCCAGAATCACAGCTACATCGAAAACTCAGAGACAACTGGACTAAAGATACCAATTTTGGGAAACCGGGAACATATCGCTCGCCGTATCACTTCCAGATCACATTTGAACTACCCCCAGGAATTCAATTCTACGACTACAACAACAACCCCGCACTTCGAACCCACTTTGCTACTCTGGCTCTGGGTTCGTCCCACAAACCGATATTGATGATGGATTTATTACCGTGGCTGGTTGCTATCCGTCTTCGACATGGAAAAGCCCAATTTACCAACTTACGATCCAACAGCATCTGGTTCAACAACACCAAGGCGAGTGACCGAGACCTCAACAGTCACCTCCGTGTCCACAGATTGAACTTTAAAAATGTGGTGGATCAAATTGGGTCCTTCTTAGTTTTAAGAGGGATGATGCGAGGTCAAAACTGTCCAGTGGCCAAATACTACTCCTCGCCGTTCTGTATTTGTCATGCGACTCACAACAATCATTATCAAATCATTCTTCCGCGCCCAGAAGCCTTGGAACAGCAAATGTCTACATTATTAGCCACAATGGGAGCCTCCGTTAGTGGCCGCACCGAAGCCCTGCTCCAAATACACCGATCCTCCGAGACAGGCACACTAGGATTTTTCCCGTCAACTGTTGACTCGTTACCACCGTATTTCAATAGTAGCCAACCAGCGATTGCAGGATCAATCTTGTCGGTCCTTACTAAGGATTTACAACCCACGACTTGGCAGTTACGGGAAAAGGAAAAGATCATGATGGGGCGAAACGAGCGTACCCTGTGTACGGTCTCACAAGGGGGAATATCATTATCATACGCCCAAAAACATGGGTACACCAATGGGGCTAGTTGGTACTACAATATTGACCCCAAAAGAATCTTAGGTATGATTGATATTCCAAAACACAGTCTATCCGAGCGGGAAAATGAATTTGTGGTTAGACATTTATATTTCTGTATGGATCAACTTAGCACTCGAAAATCCTTTCCAATGCAGTACACGTATGGACAACTGCTATCAGAAAAAGAAATGCAAGGGCCATGGACACAATCCGCACTGGCTGTGAAAATGGGCATTCAACGACCCCTGCCAATGCCCATACCAGTACCCGATATACCAAGTCCAAGAAGAGAACCACCCACTGCCTCTGAGATGCCACCGTCGCCACCAACCCCTCCTCCAAAGGCACCACCAGCGCCACCACAACCCGCCGACGATGATTGGGAAACTCCTACATACTCCCAGGATGAAGTTCATAAATGTGTAGATGAAATGGCCAGACAAGTCACTGAACAGATTCAACATCAGTTGACAGAACAAAGAAAATGGATCAGTACACAACTGGAGATGGAACGTGCGGTTACACAATCCAAAATAGACATGATACCAACCCCACTTACTGACAACGAAGTCGGCGCAGAGACACTCAACCATATCAAAACAAAGTTGGGACGTCAAGAGAACCGGGTGGAATTTATATTCGCAACTCACGGCAACTTGTTAGCGAATTTACAACTCAAAAACACTCTGAGCAACTGCCTGGCACTCATGGATATGATCAAATTCCCCGAACAGTACACACTCGATCCATCAGGTCTACCGCCTACAACCTACACGCTACCTGAACTTCAAGACCAAATAGCGAAATTGGAAACACAAGTATTTCAAAACGAGTCACGACAGGAATTGATTATCAAAGGAGGTCGAGCAACTTTTCCACAGATAGCAGATGTCCCGGCCACCGGACACATCAATATTCCAGACGCTAGATCCATGGCATACTCGGAACATTTTGCCCGAGGGCTCTCCTCCATTAAGCGTGAATCCAGTAAGTTTTTGGCGCCAACGGCCAAACGAGGGCGCAAGAAAGGATCTGGTTCACGAGGAAGAAGCCCGGTAATCTACAAAGCCAGGGATCTAGAGGTAAAGACACAGTCATCTATGTTAAAACACGTGCACGTCAAGAAGGTCAACCTGAATAGTGTAGCGATCGAAGACTTAGTTTCTGAAGACCCCATCACCCCAAATGATTCGCAAGAAAATGGAAACGTATCTCTTACCGCTGCAACGGACTCAGCAATTTATAGCCAGTCGGTCAATGAATCGACGGACAACGAAGTCGACCAACAAGTCGCCACAGTTTTGGCTACTACCACTCAAGCCCCTGCCGCAATCCCAGACTCCTCCACATCAGATTTTGCCTCAGATCCTTTTCACGCCGAAGACATGGACGAGAACGAAACAACCGAACCTCCAACCTTGACTGAAGCAACTGGAGCGGAAGTAAGTCTTTTCACATTCTTTCACCACACACCTTCGCACCCTCACGATGCTCTAATATACACCCAGAGCCAAAAATTCCATCGGGAGGGTGGCGCAATTGATGCGAGAACCAACAGTCTTATTCAAAGAGACTTTAATCCAGATAAATTACGATATAAATATAAACCGGAATTCATTCATAACGAGCATACAGCCAGTTTCTTATATTTCATACTGGCTTTATATCCTAACTTACTCTTATTGACCATAGACATCTTACAACACTGCCTACCCGTAGACATCGCCTGGAAATACAAAATCATACAAAAAGACTTAACGCGCATATCGAAGTGGTATCAAACCAACAGCGACCAGTTACTAACACTACCAGACCATCTTGCCCAGATAGATGTCCCATTGGATCAGGTATCGCAATCACTTCCTAGTGTCACGGGACATACGTTAGACATCCTCGAACACATTATTAGAGATTTTTGTCCCACGCTCCCCAAAGTCTTTTCATTCATTAAAATTAAATATGTGCTCACCAAAATGCTAGGCTTGAATACCGCACCACTAATCACCAAGATAATGCAACATATTCACACAGCATTAACACGTCGTAATTTAGTCCAAACGGATCCTCACACGATGGCGCGGCCAAAGAATAAAATAAATCTGCGATCAATTCAGGTACACAACAACCTCAAATCGTACCACAACACCTACAAATATATTCCAATACCATTCACTCTCTTTGAAAAACCATACTTTAACTCAATCATTCAGATGACGGAATGCCAAGCCCTACATCACCCATACAAACTCGTTAATGCAAATACCGTCACCTTATCACTAAACCCCCCTGATAGTGTCCCATGTAGAATTCCTAATTTTAGTTTCAACTGTAAAAAAGATCTGTATCTACTTCTACTGCCGATACCCATGACTGAGGATCAATGTCGTATATATAAACAAAGTAACATCGAGGCAAAGTTTACGATCCCAGATCAAGATATGACGTTGGTCACCAGGGATCGGTCAGTGGAAGACGAGGACTATGATCAAGAAATAACGGAGGAAGGCCATTTCTGTTACCTGAAATCTTATAACCCTAAGTTACCCTCACATATGCAAACCCTATATTACCAACATCTGGGAACATTGGAAACCAAAGCCGCCACAAGACGGACTCAAAAAATAAAACCTATCAATACTGTCAATCCCATGAGTAATATCTCTGAAATAAAAATTTTATCTGTTAACTTGAACAACGGAATTGAGCAATTAAAATACATGCAATTACAAAACGCGTTAGTCGATATCATGATGTTACAGGAGTTGAACGTAGACGATATCCAGCTTCAGAGTCTACCACAATGGCTTCCAACCTATCGTGTTTTTCATCACAAACCGGTGCTAGAACATCGGTTGGGATCACGAGGGACTGCTAGAGTGATTTATACTATGATTTTAATACGTGCCGACATAAGTAATCGAGTGGAACTCATTGACGAGGTGCCAGCGCCAGCTACTTCTGTTCGTTTCTTCCTAGATGATCAAAGTCATGTTGTCCTTACATCGTTGTACATCACACAAAAAGGATTTCGCACAAAAAACCAAGCATTGAGCATTTCGGACCAATCATGGACCACACATTACATTGAGGTGTTAACAAAAATAGCTAAATTCAGCTTAAATGCCCGAGCGGTGTTCGGTGGTGACATAAACATGGACCACACTCAAAACCGAAAATCCGACTCCAAGGCACTTCGAGAAGTTTTTCTTGCGCTCTTCACAGAAACCTTCACGGACTGGGTCGATGGCCCGACTTTCCACAGACCAAATGGAATTAGTTCACGAATAGATGTATTAATGACCAAAAACCTTACAGTCAAAAATTTCCAAACCAAAATGGGTAGTAGTCACGCATTAAACGATGGACATTCACTTCTAACTATCACGATAGATTTGCAGACACTTCGCGAAAAATCTTTTACGTACAAAGAAATTACATTACACCCAACTAATGAGATGCTGGCCACCGCATGGTGGACAGTTTTAGCAGTTAACTATCGACGATTGGAACAGCTTTACTTGGATGACCTACGGGTCATCAAGGATTGTTTTGTGAACAATCATAAATCGTATCGAGTGGGGACGGAATCTTTTTATGGTAGAGCCATCCTGGAACTAATCGAATCAACCGTATCTGCTATAACGCCCACTCTGATCATTAGAGTGGAAACTTATTCGAGTTACTACCGGAGCTCACTATACACCCGTGCTTTACAGGCTGTTATTTCAGATTGCACTCGGCTGTGTTCGAACCCGAATTCTGATTCAACACAACGTCAAAACGCAACCCGCGATCTGGCAAAAGCACGATCAACACTAAGACGATTTATTCATCGAGATGCGGTAATTAGACTTAAGAGCAAACTTGGGGACGGAATACATAAAAACGCGTGGCAGCTCATGAAATTGGCTACCCCCAAACCTATGGAAGCATCGATCATGAGAACGATAACTCCAGATGATTTTTTGACCAAATTTGGTGAATTCCAAAGCGCACCACTTCTAGATGACATTAAAAACCCCAAAAAAGTGGATTGGGGACGATACGACCGCCCCAAATTCTCGTCCAAAGACCTTACCTTTGAATTTCGGGGCCGACCAAACAATCTAGCTCAGAGCATCAGGCAGGGTTTATTGCGATGTAAGACCACAGCTAAGGGACAAAACTCAGAATTTAATGCACAACTCATTCGTAGAATGCCATACTCCTTCTCTGTGGTATTGCAACGCATGTCACAAGTAACTATAGGCCTGGGAGTATATTTAGAACAATTCCGAAGTATGAGGGCCACGGGGATCGCCAAAAAATGTGATGCTGCCACCACTAACATACTAAAACAGATAAGAGTTATTGCTGTAGGGCAAATATTCGATACGCTCGTCCAACGACAGGTAGAAGCGGAATTTCAGCGCTATCTCATAAAAAACAACATTTTAAAACGCTTCCAAAACGGATTTCGGAAAAATAAGGGCACCTCCACGTTATTGTGTGAAATTATGACCGATGTTTGTGGAGCGGACATCAAAGGAACGAAGTACATGGTGCTTTGTTCCTTTGATGCCCAGAACGCATTCGGGACCGTGAGACATGAAGTACTACTGGCTCGACTCCAGCTCATTTGTGAACCAAATATGTACCATTATTTTGAAGGTCTGCTACGGGATAGAAACTCTACTATGTCCTTTAACAGCCAAACCAGCACAATTCACCAGTTACCAGAGATAGGGGTACCACAAGGTCAATGTTTGTCCCCTATCCTATTCACCTTTTTATTAAGTGGCATTGAGGAGATTGTTGACACTTACCCTAATGCCACTCTGAGGTTATATGCTGATGATGTATCTGTTACAATATATTCAGACGATCTCGATCTTGCGGCTCAAGAGGCAGCGGACATTAGCCAACTTCTTATCAACAACCTCCAAAAGCGAGGCATAACACTCAATGCATCCAAAAGTCACTGTATTACCATCCACCTTCAAGGTAACCCAAATCAAGACCGACCACTTTTTCAACTGCAAACGACAGCGGGCCTTATTAAGGAGTCCAAAAGTCTCGTTCTTCTCGGCATTAAATTTCACCAAAACTTTCAGTTCGCCGACCGATACACCATGATACTTAAGAAAATTAATTCCAACCGAGGCTTAGTGTTCAATATCATTACCTTAATTGACCATGCGAAATGTATCTTGTGGTTCCGATCCAAAGGATACGGAGTGTTTAGTTACGGAGCGGAAATACTACCGTTATACACAGACGAACAATATCTAGAAATGGATGAAGCTGTCACAAAGCCCGTATACGACATTTACGGTCTTCATGCTAAACATTTCAAGTCAATTTCCACGAGAGTCCTCAATCATCTGGGAGGGATGACCGGCTTCAAATATTGGCACATCCGAGCCATTTTACTATTTGCGTCAAAGATCTTAGCCACTAACAATCCGGAACCAGTAGCTTCTTACATTAAAGCTCATATGTATCACATCCATCCCAAAGGCCAAATCATTAAATATAATGCCCGCCAATATCGCCAATCTATTCGGATCAAGTCATTTCGATGAAGCTTTAATATTATTTGTTCGTACAAGATGTCCTCATGCAGTCAATTCGGTACATTGCACGGGATGCATCAACGATCAGATACTGCAAAAAAGGGTAAACTTACGAGCTCAAGAATATAAGTATGACCATTTTTACGCTGGGCTAGCTAAAGCAGTCGAATACTGTGTCAATCATGATATCGAGGATCTAACATATGACCAATTTTCAGCTAATATCGATAACGCATTCCGAGAGGTGGAGACTTTAATTGAAAAAGTTACCGAAAATAATACCTGTTGACGCTTGTCCTTGAATAACATGTCTCAAACTAATTCATCCTCCGCCAAGAATCATATTCACCCACACACTTCACTAATAGCATGTTTGTTTCAGGAACGAACCCCCAGAAGTTATGCAAATATTACTTATACCCAATCAATTGTACCGAACTGGAACCTTTGGTGGTAGCAGCAGATTCACTACGAGCAATAATCAAGAAATATGTGCTACTAGACATCACTACACTCATTCCACTTTGGATCTCATATCATACCTGGATAAGAGGAGTGAAGGGACTACGTTGTACTGAGAATCCACCAACAGATGACAACTGGATGGAATCCGTCCACTTCACACAAGGTCTCTACAGGCCTCCATTTGGACAAGCTACAAGAGACATGGTGGAGGCTTGGTCAATCAACCAACTCCAGCAACGACATCTGGTACTTCAACATCTAAATGCAGGCACGCCGGAAATTCTGCAACAATTCAAAATCTGGTATGGCGAAACCGAATCTAATGAACCATGGGCGAATCAATATGATGCAGTAGACGGCTATGACACCTATATTCGTCTCCGCAAGTTATATAATTCGCGATGGGATCAGCAACAGCGACTCACCCTTTCCCACGCCCCCCCCATCCATAATCAACTGGCTTTTCCTCCACGAGCGTCAAAATGGCATACCTCCTTAGACAGATCGGTCCGGTCGTCAGCCACATGGAACCGAGACTCCATCTGGTCCGACTTCATGGCCACAATAAGGCCGATAGCACTGGTTCAACTCACAACAATAGATACATTCGAAGAACCAATGGATATGGAAATTACAGACAGCGACCCCATATTATTAGAAGACATGGACCGTATTTTGGACTTCTTTTATATACCGAAGAACACGGCAGAAAATCTCAACAGTACAGTTATGGCGGAAACACCTCCGGAAACTCCGGTATTGGACATAATCGACCAATTATTAACAAATCTTAATCTTCAAGATGAAGAAATGCAACGAATTCGAGAAAATTTTGATCATGCTGGTCTTAACATGGATAAATTATTGTCTACCCTCTTCAAAGTCAAACGTCACGACCAAGGCTTGGTATTAAACAAAGTCATCACGCTTCACAATACCCATGTTCAACGAATTCGCACACTCACCCCAGAAATACGTACAATTGTCACGGACTTTATCTTGGACTTAACCGAATTATTCGACTGCCTCCGTATACAAAAACCAACCCATCCCCAGACAACCAACTGGCTCAATGCGGACAATGCAGTTACCACTTTCCAAAACGTTTTCCTAGATCAGATAAAATACCACAGCGACTGTATCCAACCGCTGACTGCTCACAATTCCATCACCATCAATAGAACCGTAGTTTCTCCCACTATTGTTAAGCTTGAAAAAATTCACGACCTATATACCGTCAACAACGCGTTCCTGATTAGTCAATTTAGTAAAAATGTCGCGATATTCCAATCAGCTATCAAAGACGTCGTAGCACATAAAACCCTGGACCATACCTTATCAGACGGTCTACTTAAATATGTAATACAACGACACCATGGTCGCCATACACTGACACAGCTCATACCTAAGTCACCACTCAGTTTGAAAGATCATACTGGAGCTATCATTGCAAAACCACAATTTTTACCAGCGTGGAAATTTACTACCCCATCCCCGAAGAGAGCCAGGCCTAACTCTCCACCGGTCAATGACATTGAGGAACCCAGCGAATGTGACTCAGGGCCCAACAGCCGTCCCAACACATTTGAATTAGAGGAAACTGATTCGGACTTTATTCCATGAGACTGCACAATTGGACCTAGAATAAAGAATAGAAACATAGTGAATATTACCCCCCCCCCTATTATCTCCTCATACATTTATAGCAGATACCAACTACACATTTTATACTGTACGTCCCCAACTTAGAAATACTAAACTAAATACAACACTACACTTACCATATAGTCAATATTCATTCTGTTCAGACTGTTACTGACATGGACTCGACCACCAAACTAAAATTCGTCACTAATGCGGAAGGCAATGCAACTAATGCGGTCAAAGCTTATGTACTATGGGCGAAAGCGGATCACGTCCTAGCCCGAGCTTTTCCAGATCTACACAAAACCAGCTATTACACCAAACTAACATTGTATGGACCTCAACGTTTATGGGAAAGTACCTGGATAGAGCGATTTCACACGGCTAAAACCATCGGGGAAAGTGAATCCGAAACCAACTTATGTTGGGCTGCACTTATGCGTCACTATCTGGATTTTTTGTGGCCTAGATTAGATAATATGAGTGACCCGAACATGGATCAACTAATGGCAATTCACCGCGCCACAAATCGAATAAAAGGTCACAAATTTCACGGAGTGGGGGTCGCTCAACAATGCATTAGTCCGGCCACAGTAGAAGGTTTCATTGACTTGTATGAAGATATCACCGGAACAGCCCACATCACTGCGTGGGCTACGAAATCCTTCTTGACCAAATAACCTGCTGAAAACCTTTATTGACTGTAAAATGGTTTCTACGATCTGATTGTAGACAATCAGGTACTTATTCTACACCCTAGAAATAAAAAACCGCCTCACCAATAAACCCACCATGTCTGTTATAAATGTAAAGAAAACCACAATAAAAATTATGAACAAAACCCTCAAAACTATCAAAGCAAGGCAAACGCAATACTACACATAAACGTGTGAATTAATTGAAAAGGCAATAAACTCACATGTTATGAACAGGCTTAATAATATTTATTTGCAGAATCATAATTGTCAAAAAACATGTAGACTCACATAATCAAATAATAAATCGAGCAAAACGTCTATGGCAAAGATAGTCATTTCTTGGAGAGAGGCAATAAATCAATACTTAGACATGCCCAACTGCTCGGAATGAGCTCGGACCCGGGTGGTAAAACGATACATTGCCCATAGACATTTGCTAGCATATCCGACACTCAAACCAGCAATAACACCGGCCCCTATAGGCAAAATGGATACGAACAACTGGTAATAAGAGACCGGATCTGAGTCGGAAGCAGATCGACGTTTTCTTGTCCGAAAATAAGATGTCGGACTCGTGTTTGAGGGTTTCGGCAGAGTAGGATCTAATGTAGACGGTAATCGTTCAGCATGCTGCAACAATTGATAAACGCAATCGGTTACACTCAATGAGGCGAATTCCTAAAATAAAAAATAAAAAATAAAAAATAAAAAAATAGAAAATAA
>SCLD01096155.1:0-11581 GCA_004367895.1 Oikopleura longicauda | reverse complement strand
CCTATTAATGCTCGAAAAATGATTTTGGTGCGCTTATGGTTCATACTTGATCTTTCCACCCGCGAGCATAATCTAATGGAAAAATTCGAACAAAATCGATTGTTGCGATTATGCTAAAGACGACACGTAAATTACTTTATTGTTTTGAAATTCTGTTACGTAATTGTATTGAAGTTCTCATCTAGAAGGAAACACATTGAAGACTTCAACCCTTGTGTTTTAGAGATAAATTGGGAGACGTAAACAGTTAGATAACATCTTTGTGAATTATGTATTCAAATTAGTTCAGGACGTTTTTCATAAAAAAAGACTCATATAATATTCATATGATATGCGTTCATGCTCTTTATATCGAATGGCATCTATGATAGCCTATATCATATGTGTTCCGTATGGCTGGAGGCCAATCCGTTTGAGTTTGATAGAACGGGCCGTAAAATTATCCGAAGTCGCGATTTATTATTTGGCGCCAGGGAGCACCGAAATTTTTTTGGTCTAAAAACCTTCGCTGTTTCGTTGGTTTAGCAGATATAAAAATCATTTCAAAGAGTAAAGGGATAATTCAAAAAAAATCCTCAAAATCATTGGACTTTTCTCTTTTATTTATCTATAGACACTGGCTAACAGCTATTGAGTGACGTTTATACTCGTTTAATTGAGTGAGTTTTATCTGAGTCCGTAAAGATGGGTAACACAGGTTTCCAAATGTTGAATGATAGCGTATGTCGATTAAAACAAACTTCCAAAAATCTTTTATTTTAGCTTCGAAGGAATCAGTAATGGGCGATGAGGACGGGCCCCTGAATTTGGTCGTGTTGGGCCATGCTGGAGTAGGTAAATCCTCTCTCTGCCTTCGTTTTACCATGGACACTTTTCCCGACGATCACATGACAACACTTATAACAGACACGTAAGAAATTCAAAATTTTATTAGACATCAGTATAATTTCAAAATTTTAGATATGAAAAATGGCACGGATTTTCTATCGGCAAGAAAAAGAAACAATTCAGGAGGAAACTTATTATCACAGACACAGCAGGTCAAGAGGAGATGTCGAGTTTATTAGATACCCATATCCAGAACAAAGATGCTGGTAAATTTAATCAGAGTCAAACCCATGAAACTGATATCATCGTAGGACCATGTCCGGACCGAAATATTGACCAACCCTTTCCATGACTCAATGGTAATACGTCCTCTTACAGTGAATTTTCAGTAATCTTGGTTGTGAGTATAATCGATCGGGAATCATTCGAAAAAGCAACGAGAACATACAAAACTACAGTTGATTATTTCAAAAACCAACATCCACCTTCAAAGGAAAAGATTGGAAAATAAATGATCCACGTCATATAGTACCAGCGGGGAATAACCTGACAAGTTCATAGTCCTTAGGCTAAGGACCTAAAGCTCACATTGTTCCTCGCATTTATGGTTCTAAAGCTAATCAATTGATTTTTATGAATTTTATTTTTTGACCGATTTCGACTTTTAGCAAACGTCTCTGGAGTGCGTCCCTTGACAGTCAAGATTCTCCAAGTCCACAATTTGTTAACCAAACTTTTCTCAGGGCTATGATTTTCATCTTATGTAAAGTCCGGTGATGGTAAACCAGAACATCCAATGCCAATAGCAGTGGTTCTAAACAAAGTTGATCTGAGAGAAACAAATCCAGCATTGGTACAGGAACAGCCTCAAACAAATTCTAGTAGAAAAAATAATACATTTTCGCGAAAAAGCTCCTCTAGCATTATTGTATGATCTCCCCATTCATCCCCTTTTCAGAAAACAAATAACTTTCCAAATTTTGACGATTATGTAATCGCTCATTACGTAATCGGACATGACGTCATCAGTCATCCGGATGTTCGAACGGACAATATTGGTCTTGTTCTATGTAACATTTAAAACCGTTTACTATAACTAGTCTACAAAAGAAGTGGCCAAATAAGAATGGTATGGTTTTTTCCAAAAAAAAAGACAAACAAATTGAAAAAAATAACTCAAAAATTCTATCCTTTACCCTTGCCCTAAATGCAGAGTTTTTTGGAAAAACAATCATGATATTCCTAAAAATCGGGAATTTGTGAGTTCCGAGAACATCGATGTTGCCTAAAAATCGGGAATTTTCGGTTTCATAGAAACATCGATGCCTAAAATTCGGGAATTTAGGAATTCTTATTACATATGCCATTCCCGATTTTAATCAAAACAGTGTACATCGTAGTAAAGTCTATAATCGTAGATGTGCGCTTACGATTTTTTCGGACGATATTTGAAGCTCAAAAGATCGAACGCGATGAAATTATGCAAACGTTGAAGTTACATTCATCACAGGTTAGTTTTCGCATGTTTTTGCACTGGTGATTTCAATATTATTTTGAGTAGCTGTTGTTCAGTTTTTTCTTTCATATTACTCCTCTTAATCCTTATATTCAGTTAATCGAAACCTCTGCTCTCAAGAATAAAAACGTCAACCAGGCTTTTGAAACTGCGATCATGCTCATTCCAGGTGTACTTGGAAATAAATCGAAAGAAAAGTCATGTCCAATCAGCTGATGAATGAAATCTGGCCAAGTGTCACATGTGCCAACTTGTCACAAATTCTGCTTTTATAACCTGGATTTCGATCCCGGAGAGATTTTTTGAATACAAATCTGCTCCCTATATCTGCTCACAATCCCGTTAAAACTCATGTGCGCTCCAACAAGCGAGCGGATTGTAGAGCATCTTAACTGAACTTCTTTCTTCAAACTTAGGTTGAGTAAATAAATTATTGAATAATTCGTGAAATGTGTTTTCAATTTTAACATGGGATGCAAGGAAAGGCGGGTACCAAGAAGCCGGGAAGCTGATCTAGAAAAAACGGGAACTGGAAACCCAACTTCATGAAAATCGGGCGGTAATATTATACAGGCCACTTGTCTTCATTGAAATATTCATGTGATTTTTTTGTAAGAGCTTGATCTATGAAAAATTATCTTTTATTTACATTTCAGCAAAATCTCGAATCCGAGGTAGTCATTATAGGAACCATCGGCTTTAAACTCGAAGGCTATTTCACTATCGTACATTGTATACCATGAGTTTGAACCACCAACACGACCACTGTATTTACGATAGTCTCCGCTGTTCACTCCATAAAATATAGCATAATCATTGCCGCTTTCAGTTTCGAATTCGACACGTCTCCAGTAAGCATACATGTCATCGGGGCATTTGAATCTGGTCCAACATTGTTGGAAATTTTTATATCCGTAGTCGTAATATGACAATGGTTCATTTTTTGATCTTATTTGTCGAACGAGTTCGTAATTATCGTAGTAACCACCTTGAACGATTTGATAATCACACAATTGTTCTGAACATACCAGGTATAAATTTTAAAAGCGAAACTAAGCTTATCGTATTCAGGGCTTCGTAGGACGGGCCGAGGACGAGTAAATTATGGTCGTCCTACAGAGGCCTCATCGGATTCAGATAAAATTAATATATTACTCGAGTTCATAGCTGAATATATTCTGCTAGCATGACGTTGACCAGTTTCACAATCTTTCATTGGTCTCGGATAGAAGGGTGGAGTATTTCCGCACCAACAACGCAAATCTCCATAACCTGGGTTTCCATCAGGTCCAAAACCAAAATATTGAAATTCCTGGTGAATTTGTTCATTTGGTGAATCTGTGGTATAGTATCGTTGATATCCACCTTATTTGGTTCGAGTTAACTGTCACAAATTATTTTTTCCAAAACTGTGAGACTTAAAACAGACCAAGATCTTATTTTTAGACGAAAAATTTATGTTCAACCGTTCCCGTGGTTTGTTCTAACGTGGAGTTGCTTTCATGATCATCGTCTTCCATCTTATTGTTGCTTATAAAGCTATGTGGATTATGAGTTAAACAAAAATTTGAACAATCTTGGACATGAGTACTGTTGTTGTATTCGTAGTGGCTGTGATGCGCATATATTTTTCCATCTTTTTGCTTTTCGTTTGTAGTATCAATGCATTCGCCATTATAAATCGGTCCTCAAAATAATGTTACATGGTTATATTATATAGGGGAATCAGTGACCTATACCGTATAGGCTATTCTAGAATAAGGTTTGATTTGTGAAACTCACCTACTGGCTCCATTCTGCCGATTGACTCAAGACCATAAACCGGATCGGTAACATTCAAGGCAAGGTCGCAGTCAAAGTCTTTACATGGACATCCGTTTTCACAATGGTCCATACACGGACAGTTCTTAATATGAACATCTGACTAATATGTCCGTTTGTATCACATCAACGTGTTTCATGGTCCGTGATTCATGGTCCGTGATTCATACTGACCTTTGCATTGTAGTGATAAAGGACAAGGCATTCATTCTCACAGGTTTCATCGAACAAACATTTATCTAAGCACGAATCAAGTGTTTTCTTATTTAAACCTTTGCAAACGGTATGTTCCTTTTCAAAACGTGACTCGCAAGTCCCACAATACTCGCTCTCAAATGTGCACGGGCAGCCATTATAGCAACCTGGATAGCATGGACAAACATCTGTACACGACGCATAATCACGTGAGCATTGACGAATGCAATCTTGATTTCCATGACAGGAATAGATGCAATCAGCTTGAGCTGAGATACAGTCATCTTCGCAAGCTGATGCGGCATCCTCTGATGAACATTGTGGATTAAAATTCCAGCTGCTTGATTTTTTCTCTATCGTTGAACATGCAACCACGGATATGAAAATCAAGAAATTCATAATTGGGCTACAAATGAACAGAATGAAAAATTTTGACCCAAATTTGCGTCAATAATTTCGCATATAATTGATAAAATTCGGAAGTAATACAAATATTATTTGTCAAATCGATTTAAAAATTGTGAAATTGGGATGTTTTTGGGGTGTTAAGTTAATGAAAATTTACTAATTAAGGTAAGTCAATTAATTTTTGCTTATGAATTTACGTTTATTTCAGATTATTTAAAAATTAAGGTTAAAGCTTCCCAAAGATTTCTTCAAACCAGTCATAGCCTTGTCCATTTGAACAGCTCTGCCACCTCGTGACAGGTTGATAACGTCAGTTCTTGGAATTTGATGAATATTACCAGTACCAGCAGAGCCAGTTGCCATGAGATTCACAAACTCGTCCATATCTGCGGTCACGGCGTCACGGACACAGCAAACATGAATTTCGGCGTATTTGGACTTTATCAGGCTTTAAAATTAACCCGGAGTAACGAGTAGTCGTATTAAAAATTGGTATGATCAAAAGCCGGTCCTTTGCAAATTTGATAATTTCGCGTTTTTTTGCATTAGCATCAACGGGTGCGATACCCTTTGAGGTGATTTCTGGACAGATTTTCAAATCATTCATGTCCCATTCATCATCAGTGATGACAACCAAGAATCGCTTGCACGCAGCTCCAGCAGAGAGTCCGGCTGCCTGAAGCAAAATTATCAGCGGGTGACTAATCAAATATAAACTATACCTGATTCAACGCATCGGTGAAGTTGGCCATAGAAATATCCTGAAGAGCGAGGTAAAGTTGTCCATTTCCATCGATCGTATCGATATCATCAAGTTTGTTCACTTCTTTATTCATTTGAATATCTCCCATATTTTGAAAATTGACCGGACCCATTTCAACCTTGTAATGGAACAAAGTGGCACCTTAGTAAGCATAAAATTATGGACCATAGATTAAGAGATGATAAGTTTGAAGGACAGTGACATACCTTTGACAGCAACACCCTTTGAACCAGGAACATAATTTTTATCAGGTCCCATTCCAGAGAATTGAATAACAGTGACTGTTGTTGGAGCTGTTCTGTTATTGTATTTGCCTAAATAAGTTGAAAGTTTTTTCAGAAATCCCATCAACGAAACGATAAATCAATCTTACGGTAACATTCTTACCCTTCTTCAAGAGTGGCATAATCCATTTTTCTAAAACAACATTTCCAGCTGCGCTTGACGAATTATCCAGTTTGTTAAATGAGTCAGAAGTATCCACAAGGAACACCAAATGAAGAAGATCGTCCTAAAATAGAAGTTTTGTCAATAGTATGATAAAAAATACAAATATCAATATCCGAAAACGAGGACCGAACACGAGGGCCGACCTTCAATGACTAAGGTCTTACCTGCTTGACTGGAACAGGGGCAGGTTCGTCACAATAAGCTTCGTCAGTGATGATAAGATCCTTAAGTTTTGAAACTGTTTGAATATTCAATCGTGCTTTGATTTTGAACACTTGGGTTGAACCCGTTGGTCTGTTATCAATACAAATTTGATCTCCTGGGCGTTGCATTCTGAACAATATTTTTCGTTATTATTTCCAAACAAAAATATCAAAAATGCTATAATTTGCTATTTTTCTCTTATAAATCCCACACGTTTTCTATAATCGGACACTAGTAATTTGGCCTGAATGGATCCCCTACATCTGATCCGATTGCGTTCTCTAGAACTAATATTTGAGACATTGGTGAACAGAGAGAATGCTTTCATTCCGCTTGAATCTTGTTTCTTTGTTCGAATCTCTAACGCTAAACTTAGTCGTTTCTTCCGTTCACCGGCTATAAGTCCTTTCATAACAAAAAGCCGGTTACTGTATTTCCATAACAAGACTCATAGTATTCCAAATTGGAAGTATAAAAAGTTTTTGAAAGGGCCGAAATTGATTCATTGTAGAGTCACATTGCTTCTAATGATTTTGAAAGCAACTTTGAAAGATTATGGTCAAAAAATTGAAAACTAAAAATATCTATTTTATCAACTAAATGGGGTGGTTGCGTTTCGCAACTTGCGATATCCTCAAATAAGCTACAATTTTTTGCCTACAATAACGATCATCACTCTATATAAGATCACTTAGATGCAGAATCCGTTGTGATGATATTGTGTTTTTTTTACTTTTACATAAAGATGGATAAATTGATAGATATCGCTTTATGAAAGCCCAATCAGAGCGTTTGCTAACTTTTTCATTGAATAAAGGTGAACATAAGCTATTAAAATTGGTTTCAAAAATAAGCCGTGAAACTCAAAGGCTTTGATCCAAGTCGTCTGATGGGGTGGTACAGTGGTGCTCTCCTCTATTATAGGTTATATAGATGTCCTTTCGGCATGATTATCCCCCACTCAACATAAATGGATATGTAAAGAAAAAGATGGTGAAGTTTAGCGCATTTATTCGGTTGCTGAGCCAAATTCCAGCTTCCCAGATGAACTTTTATGAAGTGCAATTCTTGAGAAAATGACTTATTTCTGAGTTGTTTCTATATCTTCAATGTATAGGCCCATCATAAAATGCAATGATTATCACATTTTTAATGCAGTTAGACTCCAATAAAACCATTACTACTTGATTTTCTTGGGAACTATGGAAGCAATTATATTCAAAATGACTGATGGCCACTATAGGAATCACTGCTGATCTTCTTTTGCGTTTTAAATTAAGTCAAGTGTTGAATTAAACATCGTATAAAATCGAGAAATCAGACGGCCACTCAATAACCGGCTGCTACAATATCGGTATTTATCTTTGATACTCAGCTCGAGGATACCGTAAATAAATTCCAATGGGCTTGGTCCGATGTATGTCAGGTCAAAATAATAGTGATTTAATAATGCCGGATATCCTTTCGGTAATGCCACGTGATTGCGTTTTGTTCCATTCACACACCTGTCAAATGTTTACCGGCTTTATCCGATATTCAACGTCAGTTCTAATCGCTGCCAAGTATACCATTGTGCTATAAAAGAAATGAATAGACCTTCTGAACTTTCATTCGCTGGGAATTTCTCTAATGTCTACCGGAAAGAACTTATAGAACAAAAAAATCGTTAATCAAAAACTTTTCGACGTTATGGCAAGAATGTTGGTTTTGAAAGCAACCCGAATTCTCATCCGAGACCCCTTGTTTTTTTTTGTTGAATCAAAAAACTTTAAATTTTTACCATTCACATCACATTGTAAAGAAAGTCATTTTAATTATAATCATGGATTAAAGCTTTTATGTCGACAATTGTCGATTTTGTTCATAACTATTATTTCATTATTATTAAATGAAATCAGATGCAATATCAGAAATAAATCGTCGACCACATCGAAAAACGTTTTGACCAAAAATTGGTGGTTGTGCAAAAATCAAATAAGTACCATTAAAATGTACTCATTATTATCCTAACTAAAATACTCGGAATAAATTGTTACACGTGATATGTTTTTGAGACCAGACAGCCACACATATGGAATCGAAAAAAATTGATCAAACTTCTAAGAATTCAACATAAAAATTGAATTTTAAAGGCTCATCAAAAAATCACCAACTCGACATCTCTTGATTTTTACATGATAGGCTCATTGATAGCTGGAATGGGCAAGCTTGGCTTTCTCAAACCAGATGGTTCGTAAACCACTTAAGTCTAAAGCCTAGTTCATCGGAAACCTAGTTCGTTTGAATCCACTTGAAGCTGAGGCCTTGTTCATCTTCCATTTTCATACAAAAATAATCTTGGCTGAAACCTTAGAGACAGATTATGAGACATTTTCAAGCAGCATCTGTATAAAAATACATGAAAAAGGATTACTTTTATGGAATTCGAGTCGAAATCACATCATTAATGATATTGGCATCGGACTCAGGGAAAGCCGGCTATTCAATAAAGTACAGTACAGTTCTATTCTTATTTTTATTCAAAGCTGGTTGAATATTTGTGAGTCTTGGTTCTTTTGTTCGCTAATCAAATAATTCAATTCCGTTTAGAATCGGTCCTGGAAAAAGAGACCATAACGAGATTTTTCACGTTTGAGTTCATCAATTTTTAGAGAGCAACTTACCAATTCGGACAGAAATCTATCAGCTCCAAATCTGATCATTTTTTTTCAGATTTAAAAAAAAATGTACCGACCATCAGGTTCAACAAGATCATCAACAGCCACTCGCGGCGCTGGCGCTCCAGCAAAAACTGACTCAGTTTCATCATCGGCAATCAGTTCTGCACTGTGCACTGAAAATAAAGAAATTGCCTCTGCTCAAACGTAAGCATCAATGATTCATATTTATTCCAGTTATATTACAAAATTATTTAGCGTCGAAATCGAAGCTCATGTTGCTGTAACTACAAATGTTATTTTGGAGGATCTCCAAGTTACTGGTGACTGTGACATCAGGTACTATTTGAACGACGAGGCCGTCTATAGTTTGAGCAGCCCAAAAACAATGAGCCGAATTTAATTTCGTCATTTAGCGTCTCTGGCATGGCTTCAGCAGGTGCTCTCCCAAAATCACGAAGAAAATCATGGTACTACAACCCAAAAACTAACCAACAAACACCAATTCAACACTGAATGTAATTCTTTTGAAATAAATTAGAAAATAGAAAATGTGTATAAATGTGTTTATTATAAAAATGGTTCAAATTTCCGATTTACTGACAAACAATACCTTTATCTTATGAGTGACTGTAATGACAAGTCCCATCACAACACAAAAACCTTAAATCGGGGGTTAACAAAAACTTGAGATGATCAGTCAACTTGGCTTCCAATTTTTGAGATAAAGTCGTCTCCGAGTAATTCTCTGTTTTTGTCTGAGAACCCCTGCCTAGAATACCATAAATTATATTTAGGTTGAGCTGGTAAGAACAGCAAAGACATTTCACATCAGTGTTTTCATATGTGGTTGTAGAAAGTCTTTTAAAAATATTCACTGTGCATTCATTACGTTGTATCAAATTGACTCCAAGGTAACAACTTACTACCAACCGCACCATTTTTTCGGCCTGAGATTATATTTCATTCCTGAAATCTTTATCAAATGCAGTTATGGCATAACGTGTTGGTAATTCGGTAAAGTTGTGTTCCGACAGCTTATTTAAATCTTCATAATGCGTTTTGTTGTATAACTTTCAAATGATGATCGACTTAAGCTTTGTGTCAAAATACCCATAACGACACGTTTCAAAACCGGTCAAAAAGTGCCGAAACGGTACGGGTTTTCTACTTGGAGAACAAGAAATCTCTCTTGAAGAAAATGACCAACATGCCTTATTAGAAGTCCAAAAGTCCAATTGAAATTCAAGGTTTGCGTCTGTAACCTTGTTCGTAATTAGATCCCGGGTTATAAGATCCCAATATTTCTTCAGATTTTGAACTGTAATTATTTTTGAACCGGTTGATTTACAAAAAGTAAGGGCTTGAATATACGTCAATAATTTGGGTGCCATGATTTGAAATCTCTCACTTGCCCCAGTTTCAATATCACAAATAGTATTGCGTAGGCCACAACTAACGAAGGATCAATAATTTGCACAACTGGACATGGGTGACATCTACGTTTGACCACCCACGCAAAATTTTGAAATCGATCCAATATTCCTAAAGTCCCAATTTTGATCAGGTTCTGTTATATAACATCCACATTTTGATATATCAAAACATTTTCCGCAATACGTCGTCGATGTTGGTTTTAACTTAATTTCGTTTGATGGGTAGGTTTTGGTATAAATTATATGCTCAAAAATAACTTGATCGTATGAAGGATCTGAGATATCTTGTTTCAGGCAAGGATTAAACCAATCATCTTGAGATATTGTTTGGCCCCTTTTCCATGACCAAGCTGAATTCAAATTGAAAATCACCCGAAACCGACTTTATGAAATTAGCCTGTTTCGACTACTGTGATTCTAAAAGTGTCATCTTTTTTGACAAAAACCGACCCTGACAACTATAAGACAGAGCAGACTTACTCAAATCATTGGAATTCAGTAGTGCGTCGACATAAAATCGATCAAAACTTAGCATACAGTCCTTTTCAAAATGAACCTTCCGCTGAGAAGTTTTTGGGTCAACTATAAGTCGACTACATTTACGTTCGTCTCTCACAAAATTCTCAAAAATTTTGGTTATTTTCTTTGCAGTCCCATATTTGAACATTGAAACTGCTTGACTCAAGAGAGATTCGTAAGAAGCCTCGAAAAATATTTCCCTTAAAATTGATATTTCGTTGCCCTGAATGTTATATTATTTTTTCAATTTTCGAACACAAGTGACACCTGGTTGGCATTGGCACCAAAATAAGACTGACCCCTATCATACTCCAGCCAAGATCGTTGCATGTCCTTGAACAATTTTCAAAGGACATATGAAAAGGCATCATTTTAAGGATACCGTACGCGTTTTAAAATTCTGATGAAATTCACAACTTATTTTCAAATGATCCTAAAATCGACTTTATTGAACCAAAAGATTTTCTAATTGTTTTTTTGTGTAATTCTTGGTCTGAACTCACTTTTCAAAAAATATTTTTTAATGAGTCATACCGATGACGTCATCAAAATTCATTTTAAATCAAGTCTCTCAAAAACGAAAAAACATAGCTTTTCACATCTGGTTGAGTTTGAACTGTCTTTGAGGTTTGAAACAATTTACTATCATGATTTCACATAACCTTATTGTCTCCTTTTTCACAGTACCTTATAGGAAGGTCAGGAAATTGTCCATATGTTCGAATTGGAAAAAACATAGATTTTTTGTCCAGTTATATAAAATCTTCTCGTTTTTTCGCTCAAT
>SCLD01096144.1:0-33615 GCA_004367895.1 Oikopleura longicauda | reverse complement strand
TATATTTATCCAAAAAATTTATATTTTTGTAAAACCGAAACACACATTTGCCCACACTCTCTCTCTCTGCTGCAACACACACTCTGTAATGCATTTAGAAATTTAAGAAAAAAAATATTTTTTTTATCTTTTAGAATCTAAAAAATGGCCGAAGTACATTATCTGGGCGAGATCGCCAGCGGGACCAATTTCCCCGAGAATCGACTCTGCGTTCGATTCAAAGTGAAAAGTGGCTCGGGCTGGAAGCTGATTTCTGGGTTAGTTATACTAGTATTTATTTGTAAAAATATTTTTTTTAAATAAAACTGATTATATAATTATATATTAAAGCGTTGCCGAGGGCCAAAGCCAAACAGACTGGCCGATTGATGGCGAGCGGTGTTGCTTCAATCATTTGCTTGATTTGCACTATGCGACGCGCGGCGTCCAGGGCTGGCCTCAGCTGTTAATCGAGGTGTATTTGGTCGATGCGACTGGCCGTCGACTTCTATATGGTTATGGCAGTGTGCACTTGCCCTCGTCGGCCGGCTATGAAGAAGTGACGATTAACACGTGGCGCCCGGCCGATAAATCCGTCAAGGGCAAACTGCGCAATTGGTTACTTGGCACGGGGCCGGAACTGGTCGAGCCCGAGTCAATTATCACGTGTTCAACGCAACAGAGGTCTTTTGATTAATTTTTAAAGTATTTTTTAAAATTTATTTCAAGGCAAAAATTCGCGGCAGAGTCAATGGGCATTGTCACGCTTAAACTGTACACGATAACGAAGAACTTTGAGAAGTATGGCGTCGAGACTTGACAAAAATCTATTTTTTTAAACATTCCGTTTTTTTTATTTTCTGAATCAATCTGACTTTATTTTCTTTAACAATTTTTGGATTTTAAAATAATTAAGAAAACAAAATGAGCAATCATGAGAAATCAATCGAACAGTTCGTGCCGACCTCGGCAATGAATAATCTCATATTTGACTATCTACTGAACAATGGCCACGTCAGCGTGGCCCTGGCGCTGCAAAATGATATTGAACGGACCAAGTACGCCAATTGTCGCGACAAAATCGAGCTGACTGATGAGTCAAACATTCGCGAGCAGGTTTTTTTAATAAATATATTTTTTGAAAACATTTTTTTAAGATTCGTGATAAAATCCTGGCGGGTGAAATCAAGGAAGCAGAGAAAATCATCAATGGCGCCTATCCCGAATTACTTGACGATGATCACATGTTGCACTTTAGTTTACAGATTCAACACTTGATCGAGCTAATTCGCCAGTCAAAAATTGTCGACGCTGTTTTATTTGCGCAGGATGATATTGTCGAAAAGGGCGACTATCCCGAGTGTCATCCCGAGCTGGAGCGTGCGATGGGGCTGCTCGCTTATGAGAAGCCGGAGAAGTCGCCCTTTGCCGATTTGTTGAAGCCGACGTACCGGTTGAAGGTGTGGACAAGTGTGAACGAAGGTATAAATGTTCTAGATTTTATACATTCCGCTTTAATATCTATTGTGTCAAATAAGACTATAAATAGGGGGTATCAGTTGTTGAGTGAAAAGTGAAGTTTAAAATGCACCAAAAACAACAGTTTTCTTTGTAATTAACTCACCGTAATATTTTTAAGCCATTCGCAGCATAAAACGCGAATCACGAAAGAGCCAACTCGACAAGCTGACGCGGTACGTGCACTGGGGGCAGCATGTACTTACCGAGCGCGATATTACTTATACACGATTGACGGATTTTGTTGATAGTAAATTTACGGGTAAGAATTTAATTTTAACATTTTTTTATTTAAAAAAAAACTTAAAGATGACGAAGGCACCGAGATATACGCGTCGACTGATTGAGGCTATTTTTCATATCTTGTACAAACGAATAAACGGACAATATTGAGCGTTCTTTTATTTGTTTATTCGTAATGATCAAATAAACAACTTAACAACGTAATAATGTGTTGAAGAAATGAAATGAAATATTCGAATAACAATCAAAAATGATACACGCCGCCCAAGCGCGACAATTAACGCCGGACGAGTGCGCCTCGCGACTCCGCTCGGACCTGGTCGGTGGGTTACGCGAGCGCGATGTCGAGGAGAGACGGGCTTTATATGGCAATAATGAATTGAAAGGTGCCGAGCCGGATCCGCTTTATAAGCGTTATTTGGCACAGTTCAAGGATCCGTTGATTGGATTACTGGTCGGATCGGCGTTGATCTCGCTGTTGATGCGACAGTATGATGATGCCGTCAGTATTACGATTGCCGTCGTCATTGTCGTCACCGTTGGCTTCGTCCAAGAACATCGATCTGAACAAGTACTAGAGAAATTGACAAAGTTAATACCGCCAAAGGCGCGACTCATTCGCAATCATGTCGAGCGCGATGTCTACGCCAGTGAGCTCGTTGTTGGCGATGTGGTGATTCTGGTCGCTGGTGACCGTGTCCCCGCCGACGTGCGCTTATCTGGCTGCAATGATCTGTTACTCGAGGAGAGCTCGATGACGGGGGAGTCGAAACCACAGCGTAAACGTGATGACATTGACGTTTCAAGTGAACAAACACAATCCTATCCGAATATGGCCTACATGGGCTGCTTGGTACTGTCTGGCAATGGCCGGGGACTGGTCACCGCCGTCGGTGAACACTCGCAATTTGGCGAAATGGTGCAATTATTGGCGAATGAAGAGCCCCCGCGAACACCACTCCAATGTTCAATGGATAAACTAGGTCAGCAGTTAAGTGCAATGAGTTTCGCCGTCATTGGCGTTATTTTCTTGATTGGCTGGGTCCAGGGGCGACCGATGTTGGAGATGTTCACCATGGGCGTTTCATTGGCGGTGGCGGCGATTCCCGAAGGACTGCCCATTGTCGTCACTGTTACATTGGCATTAGGCGTCATGCGCATGGCCAAGAAATCCGCCGTGGTCCGCCGTTTACCAGCCGTTGAGACTTTAGGCTGTGTTGATGTGATTTGTTCGGATAAAACGGGCACATTGACCCAGGGCGTCATGAGCGTGACCGAATTGTTGCTAAGTGACGGATCCAAGGCCAATATCGGCCAGATTGTCACGCTGCACGGTGAAGTCCAACATGGTCGATCCCATCCATTAATGGAATCGTTAACCACTGCCTGCGTCGTCTGTAACAATGCCCAGCCGGCCTATGGGAAGCGTCGCGCCCTGGGTTCGCCCACCGAAACCGCCCTAATGGCATTCGCCCAGAAACTTGGCTTGGAAGACTTGCGCAACGATTACGAGCGCATTGAAGAGGTGCCCTTCTCGCCAGTGACAAAGAAAATGGCGGTGCGAAGTGTGTACAATCGGGATCCGTTGAGGACGAAGACATGGTTCGTCAAAGGTGCCCCTGAAGTCATACTTAAAACATGTTTCGCCGTCCAGACACGCGATGGCAGGCTGTCAATGACGGAGAAAATGCGCCGTAATTTTATGGGTAAGAGAAATTTATTTAGAACTTAACTTCATTCAACACTCTTTATTTTTAAATAGATGATGCTGGGTACATGATGAAAAAGGGACTACGCGTGTTGGCAATTGGCAAGTCGGATTCAACGCCTGATGAGCTCATTTTCCTCGGTTTAATCGGCATCTCGGACCCTCCCCGGTCATCGGCAATTAAAGGGCATTAGGTTGAACTAAACTCTGTCGCACTTTGTACATTGGATAGCGCCTAGCGTGTGAAGTACCACTCCAAACAGATTTTAAGTGGATTTAAAACCGAAATTAAAAGCAATCGCCGCCTTTCGCGAGCGCGGTATCGAGGTGAAGATGATTACGGGTGATGCAAAGGAGACTGCTGTTGCCATTAGCGCCCAATTGGCAATGAGCCAGAAACGCGCCGTTTCAGGTACCTTCTTTTTTCAATGTTTCAACATTTGAACTTGACCCAAAAAAATAAGGACACGAAATGGAGGCACTGAGCGATGCACAGTTGACGGCTGAAGTGGCGGGCATATCAGGAATATGGGTTTAAGTGGCGTTAAACGTGTCACGTACAACGTGGAATGTTGGTTCACCGATGACCCTATGACCAGATAAAAACCCAAATAATAGTATTTTATCGGATGACACCGCAACACAAGCTCCGCATTGTAAAGGTGCCGAGGCTCTGAATATTATTCGCTTTTTTTAAAAATAACGAAGTAACGTCACTCAGTAATTAACCACTTGGCGAGATTAAAACCACTTCGTCTTCTTGCTCAATCCAGATTCCCATTGCAAAAAAACTGGGTCATATAACTGTTTCAAAATTAGGCCTATTTCCGATAACTGTGGCTGACCACTAGAGTAATTACAAACGAGCTCATAGATTTTCGTTTCTCCTGCTTCCACGCCGAATTAGGATAATTGCGCCGAAAACCGGAATTAGAGTCATTACATAACACACGTTCAGTGTACAATAACGCAAGAATGTTCTTCTATTTTCACCTTAGTAGTGACTAGTTAACCGTAATCTCGTTTCGATCTCGTCTAAAAAAGGCACTCCAAACAATTGGCCATACGGTTGGGATGTGTGGCGATGGCGTCAATGATGCCGTGGCGCTGCGCAAAGCCGATATTGGCATTGCAATGGGGATTAATGGCACCGACGTGTGTCGCGAAGCGGCCGATATGGTGCTGCTGGACGATGATTTGTTGACGATTATCCCGGCGGTGGAGGAGGGCAAGGAACATTGGGTTTTTTATTGCTCACCGAATTATGTTAATGAAAGGGCGCAAGTGGTTTAAACTGGTCCGAAAAAAAACCTGGAATAAAAAGTCAATCTTCTTCAATATCAGAAACTTTATCACCTTTCAATTATCAACATCAATCGCCGCACTGTCACTGATCGCCATCACAACGTTATTTCGCCTTCCGAATCCACTTAACGCCATGCAGGTAAAGTGAGCGACGTTAATGAACATTTTTTAAAAGCGCGAAAAAAGGTACTCTGGATCAATATCCTGATGGATGGACCGCCCGCCCAATCACTCGGCGTTGAGCCGGCCGATCGTGAGCTGGTGTTGGGGAAACCGCGACCGCGTCATCTAAAACTGTTGAATCGGGGATTGGCCACTCGGGTGCTCATTAATGCCTTTTTGGTGAGTTCAGATTTTTTTATTTGAAGCTGATAAGGGCCGCCACGCTATCTCCCAGTTTAGATTATATAATGAAACACGTTGTAATTAGTGATAAGAGGTCTTTTTTGGTTGAAGTTAATTGTGAAACAATTCTCCATTTCGGATCACGGGCCCCACTTCGAGCTCTATAATGTGTAGTCTAAAGCCCCACTTGAAACAGTCTCTACAACGTGCCTTTGCTTATTACCAGGGCCATTATTGAGCGGCTGTGGTGTTTGTTTGAACTGATCCAACTAAATCCGCCATTAAGATCCTCGCCGGCACGCTGTACGTTTTGACACGCGAGCTGGATGATGCCATACTCACCAATCGAGAGCGGACAATGACATTTACGTGTTTTGTCCTTTTTGACATGTTCAATGCCATGGCATGTCGTTCACAGCGCAAATCAATCACACAATTGGCGCACAATCACACGCTTTATATTGCCATTGGTAAATTAAGTTAGTTTTAGATTTCAGACTCAAAACTTTATTAAAGCACTCTCATTGATCGGCCAGTTACTGGTCATCTATTGGGCGCCGTTGCAAGGCGTCTTCCAGACGGAATCGTTGCACTTCAGCGATCTGGTGCTGCTAACCATCATTGCCTCGAGTGTGTTGATTACTTCGGAAGGGTTGAAGTATTGGAAAAGGTATTTAATTAGTCGCCAAAAAAACGTCGTTAGAACTTGAACAAATTTTAAGAGAACGCCTCAGAACTAGCAATCAGTCGAGCGGTAAAAAGATGATGGTTTAGTCTTTATACTTTTTTTCTGCGCGTTTCTGTAAAAAAAACACAAATCACACACAAACACATATATACATATAAACACTTGCACTAATAATGCCAGTCAAACCTGCCCTATAGTTGACTCACCGACGTGTTCCCGATTTGATGAGCCTCGTATACCAAATACCATTTATTTTATATATACATACATTCTGTGACGATCTCACTGTTCATTCACACGCACACACTCACACATAAACCCATGACCAGCCCTAATCGTATAATATGCCACTATTGTCGTTTGGCAGTTTTCTTCCCCCCCAAAAAATGGCAGTCACCCAATTGTCCCTCCTCACCAAGAATTTCTGTATTTCTGAGTATAAGATCAATAGACTTTATTATTATATTTATATATATATACTTCAATAAATAATTTGACAAGTACATCGAATGGCAAACCGTGTCGTTAATCGTAGTCGTTACAGTCATATATTAGCATGGATAATGGCGCGGCTCAGTGTCCGCATCATCATAAACCGCAAATACTAATTAAAATTCGGCGCGTATAAAATCGACGCCTGGGAAATATGGTCGAAGAAAAGAATGAAAGTATTTTTGTGTCTCTTGGCACAC
Organism: Oikopleura longicauda; assembly: GCA_004367895.1. Classification (NCBI taxonomy): domain Eukaryota; kingdom Metazoa; phylum Chordata; class Appendicularia; order Copelata; family Oikopleuridae; genus Oikopleura; species Oikopleura longicauda. Next base: position 27,137 of record SCLD01096144.1, on the reverse strand, counting down.
GCCATGTCAAAGGCGTCAGAATCGACCGAAAAACCGGAAAATTTTCTAGGCACTGAGTTTGGCGCGTTTCTCGCCAATCCGTGGGACACGATCTTTGACAGCTGGTCGAAGACGGGTCATGAGTCGCCGTTTAAAAACATCAACGGTAATGTCGTTTCAGTTTGATTGGATACAGTAGTTGTGGCGTTGTGGTTCAGGTGATTGGGATGAACCGATTAAAATGATTCACAAACGTTTCAACGGTTACCAAATCTTGGACCCAACGGTAGACTTCGATGGTCAAGTATATACGCTAAAGCGAAAACGCGCGTCAGATCTGTTCAACACATTTGGTGCAGAGTTTGGCGACAATCCGAATGCTCACAATTTGGCGTTAATTTAACCACCTTCTTTACTTATTTCCTTACTTTCATCTGCACAGCGAACTTTGAGTTGTTTTATTGCGTTGTTGAACAGTGATTACGACAGAACGTGAATAAACTAACGGTATAAAGCTCTAAATGAACCCATCCGAATCCATTCCACTGATGATGCTCCCTTCGGTGGCGCTGTTCTGTTTCTGTGTGATTGAACCGACCGGTGATGTCTGAATCGTTAAATGTGAGTGTTATCGCACAAACGGAAATCCATCAGTTTGCTCAAGTGAAAAACCTGATATGCCGGTGGGGGTGGGGGTGGCGGCGACATGGGACTTTCATAGTCGAGTAAACGCTGATCCTCGTCATAGGCGCCATCGTTAGCGCAGCAGCCGCGGTTGAACGCCCTTGAAGTATGGTTGAGAAAGGTCGAAATCAAGTTGAGTGGTTAACCTCCGCCAGTTAAGTCCGAAATACATGAACGCGTTCAAGTAACATATAAGCCACATGCCCCAGCCAATGTAAATGCATGGACCAAACTCATACCCATAGCGCTGGCCCTTGTGCGGATGATCATAATCGAACTTGATGTTTGCGGCGTACAGGGACACACAGATGCCGATTGCCGTACCGGAGAAGAGCTCCAAACAGGCACATAAAACACCAAGTGAACCGCCGGGGTCAGCAAATGAGCGTACGAAGTTCACGTTTGTTCACGCGATTTGGGATTACACTTGAAATAAGCACTTGAGATAAAGATGATCGTCCGACGAGATCATTTAGCTGACCCCCGCATCAGATCCTTTTTGTCGCACCGTCATATTGGCAAAGTTGGTACAGTCGGTGGCGAGTACGGACAAGAAGGCGCACATTGCCGATGATATCACAGCCAGGACAGATCCAGAGCGCATTGCTTTTTGGTGTTTGACGATCTCAAACAGACATGCATATTAGCATTTGAGTGAATTGGCACGATAAAATTCCGACTTAGAAGTTGACGGGCTAATTATTGGGACGGACACAAAACTCGTGGTCCAGAAGACAGCGTGATATGTCTTAGATAGCTAAACAACCACGTTCCATCAGAGATTAGTTCTTTGTCAAATGTCGAGCCAATAAGTACTGTAATGGGCCCGTAATGCAACGTTTTGGCAAGCACCGGAAATCGGAATGATGAATACGTTCAGTTGAAAACAATTGATTAAAAGTAGTTTAAGTACTTTGAGCACATTCAAAACCACCACTTCCAAAACCGATATTCACCATGGGGGGTCGGCATAAAATCAGGGATTTAGACAGACTCATAATGAATATATAATCCTCTGTTTCGGCTGTTTTTCATCCTAAAAACTGGGGAAGCTGTGGCTATCGGGGCACGTACGTTTTAAAGTCAATCACCATTGCCTTGGACCCAAATGGGCAAGCCCAGAATTGATTTAGCATAGTAGTCACACTATTTTATTCGGGTGAAAAGTGCGGATAAATATAAATTAAACTAAATCACACCGTATTCCTGTACGCGAATAGGATTCGGCATCATGCAGCGAAACCACACGCCGTCCAGGGTAAATGTTCCCTTGTTATTCAACATGAGCCCGGCCTGATCGTCACGTCGCCAGCCTGGGTAGAGACAGAGCACCGTCATTATAATGCAGTTGGCTATTGAGATCAAATAAGGCAAAATTGGCGTGTAACGAAACGGGGGAATATAAACGTCTTTCAAGCGTGATTTGAAATTCATTTTGTCCATAATTTAATGAACATTTAAAATTTGACAAATCATGTTTCCCTCCATAAAAATATTTAAGTTTTTGTCCTGTGTCAACCAATTTCTCGCCATATTGTCGATTAACATCGTCTAAAGTAGGTTACTGTCTAAGGTCAGCCTAAGTCTCGACGTGGAACACGATGTAGTTCAGGCAGTTCGATAGAAACGAACTTTTAAGGCAATTCTCACGTCACTTAAATGAGCTGTGTGATACCTTGCCAGCGTTAAGACTATTATCCACACGTTGAGAGTTTTGTTTAATTAATTTTCCTGACGGGTACAGTCAAGGGCAAAACTCAATTAGGCTCATCATGCGGGGGCGATGTTTCTAAGATGTCCATGACCCGGTTAGAACATGGTCTACAACAAGTCGTCCAGAAAGAAAAACAATGATCAGTTCAAATTGATCCAAGAATGGTGAACATTCATTCATCCCTATAGTGGCCCGAGTCGGGCCGCCCGACTGATTGGACTGGACCCACTTGCCGGAGCAGCGAAAAACGCGGGGCTAAACCACATTAAGCATCGTCACAATGATCATCAAATTCAACCACAGTCAAGCCGTGTGCTGAGTTAATTATTGGTTAGGCGACCCGCGTACTTTGACACGCAATCTCATTCCACCGCTTGGTGACCAAAAATTACCGGTTCGACGTCTCTCAAGTCAGACAAGAATAACGACGCGGATTATGTGATCATCGTTCAACTGAGGCCACATCAATCACCGGAAGATTATTTTTAATCATAGAGATGCAAAACAACACACTCACCCATTTTTTTGTGTGCTTTCTCTGTTATCGTCCAAAAGTAGTAATGCAGCCAATATTCACTAAGCAAATGGTCAACAGAGGAGTAAATGTCATGAAATGACGACGGCAAATAATTAGGGAATTTCCATTTTTTTCGAGTAACGTCATAATGGCATTATTTTGAACTTAGCCTCTCAACGCTAGGTCGACCAACTAAAAAGCCGATTTAGAAGCGTATCACCGTTTTGGACTATGTCAAAAGGTAACCATTGTCAACTTTGTCACGCTCTGATCAAATAGTGGTGATCATTTGGTCAGGATGTTACGGTGCGCTTACGTGACTAAACACAGATTTTTTCGATTAGCCCCTACCATAAACTAACATATTTTCAGCGACTTCATCTAACGTGCAAAAATAGGCACGTTCGATAGTTTTGATTAAATTAAAATCGAGACAGCCGACCACTAAGCAGCGAATTGGCGTCTTCTTTAAACAAAAAACTACCATGGTTGGGGTAGTAGCGGTGATGGACATCATGGTTTTTATCAAAACGATGGCACACGCACGCAGCTGCATTGTACATAACATTGACGTGATATCACTTTCATAAGCGGTTATCGCAAATCCCTTCTTTTTTCAATAGAACTAGCCAATTGAAATTTGAAACACCATAACCCGACTAATTTCCATTTTATGTCAGCAGTCAATAAGTGAGCGCACTTATTCACGGCATTTTAAGTGAACTCAAGAAGAAAGTCAAAACTGGAATTATATATACACTCATTCACTTTCTCTCACGTAATCTTCGGTGAAAGCGAGTGGTAATAATACGCACACTTGTCGCAACACAACAAGACCTGATTTCGGGATCACAGGCCAGGCTGGCAAATAAAAACCGTGCATATATTTATTCCGTTTCACGTTTTGAGATGAACATTTAATCAAAGAACCAGCTACAGATGCAGTGTGAGCAAAATGGCGGTTGTCGAGTCTACTTGACGTTTGAATCTCACTAACTTGAACCTCTTAAAGTAGTGTGATAAAGTTAAGAGAACATATATGGTAACTTAAGTTTGGCCATCAGTTTTAACACTTAAATCGCCCATTATGAATTCAATTGACAGGACAGGAGTTAAGTTAAATAAACCATTGACAAGAAATAGCCAGGGCCTGATTAAAACATCAATAAAGCTCTAAGTGAAGCGGAGGACACATTTTCGCAGATGATGATGGCGGCGTTGGTGGTGGTGGAAGACTTTCGCCATAAGCGCACACTCATCGAGGGCGCTAGCAAAAAAAAGTTGCATAGACTGGAAAAAATAGTTAACTATATAGATACTAAAAGCACCAAAAAAACCAATCAAACCCAAAAATCAAAGTCTACTTTTTTGCGATAACAAAAAACTAAGTGAGGAGCCAAAATAATCGAGAAAAATGAAAATTGTATCGGGAATCGTGACCGCACTCATCTCAGGCGCTGCCAATGCAAGTGTCGGACAGTTTGGTAAGTTGAGAGAAAAATGTGAGCACAAACAAACAGCGATTTTTTAGACACCGATCAGGATTTGTTTTGGAATTTTAATCGCACCGAAGTACCTGACCATATCATGGACAAGCTGGTTGGCAAGTCGGTCCGGGGGCACGATGTCACCGGACGGAAGCAAGCGCGCAAGTTCATTCAGCTGAAGCAAATGATTTCTTTTGTATTGGGCGATTCGTGGAGCAGTTTTGACAAGTAAGTGGTTGAATTGGCTTGTATTGAACAGATCGAAATTGACTATCAAATTAAAAGTTCGTCCTTGGAAAAAATAATGACGGCCATAAAATCTAGTGTGGCATCTTAGCTCCTGTTAATTTCTCAGTCAACATTTGGCCCATACATACCGTAGTATCACACCCATTGTCGCGACATGGCTTACATCACGCTTGCAAGGGTGGTGCCAACAAACACAAGTCGACTCTTTTGTCTTAGATGATAAGACAACGTGGCACAAAAAGCTCGTGGGAGCTAAAAGTTCACATTGAAAGCTAATCGGGAAACCATTTTTAGATTTTGTGGTTACGGCTGTTGGTGTTTCCCCGACGGTCAACTGGATATCATGCAAGGATATGGCCAGCCGCTCGATAAAATTGACAAGTAAGTTCAAATCACAACTTACGTGATAACTAAGCCACATGGGCCTTTTCACTGCCGCTTCGGATTTGATTCGAGTTACAAGTTCACCACCCACTTTGATCCGGATTACGCAGTAATGTGTTCTCTTTAGTGTGTGTTTCACCCTACACAAATGCTACAAATGCCTTCAACATGACCAATGCGACTATAAGAATACGGGCTATACATTAAACGCCTATCGCGATGAGCAGGGCGAGCCACAACTCGAATGCGGTGCGTATTTGAATTGATTGTTGTTTGCGATTTACCTTGTGCGTTTTTTGTTTAGACCAAAACCAGGACTCATGTCGCCGCAACTTGTGCGAGTGCGATCGCGAAATGGCGTACAAACTCGCCACCGAGCAGCGCGCGTGGGACAAGAATATGCACGAGGCGACGCCGGGCTCAGATGTACGCAGTCAGTGTGCACGCGCCGCTGCGACGCATGTTGACGACAGTTTTCATTATGGCCAGGATTTTATCAAACCAGGCAACTTCGAGGATAATAATCAGCCAAAGGTGATCAACCATTAAACAACTCATGGAAAACTAACTGATCAAAAGTGTTGTGGCACGTACCCAAAGCGCTTTCCTTTTGACAATACGAAAATGGAGTGCTGCGCCGACAATTCCGTCAAAACGATAGGTACGTGTTAAAAAAACTCACTTCAGATTCCAAATGGGCCAAATGTATAAAACGAACCCCAAAAATGGCTAAATGTACAAAAATCGCAAAATCAAACGAACAACAACTCCTCAACAACTGCCACAAAAATGTAAATAAATGTTGAAGTCAAGCATAATGACTTCTTGCTGTACACAAAACACTTTTTGTTGATAATTTTTAGTGAAGCCTAATGAGCACACTTTTTGATTATGTTGGCCAAGTACTAATTGAAAGTAAAGAATTCCGAGAGCGTACTAATTTAAATACTCATAACAACGTTGAAGAAGGATATCTTGATCTGAGACAGGATATCTATCTCTTTATAGAACGTTTATAACCGTTAGATCAGATCACGTAACACGCTTGAGTAGCGTTAATCATCAAATAAAAGGCGTGTAGAACCCGTCGGGATGGGTCACTTCGAGAAAACGTGCCAGAGTATGGCACTGGGCAGTATTACTAAGCTGTTTGGTTCATTGGGCAATGGCGCCGGGCAATATACACGTCACGCGACAAACTCACTTATCGTGGTTGTTACAATCGGTTTCGAGGAGCTCAGTAAGTTTCTCTTCTTCACCTGCCCCTGCGATCGCGAGAAAAATAAACTCTATGGGCTGTTGTTCATCTTTGCGCCCGCTTTTCTGCTCTGGATCATTGGGATGATGGCCCAGGAACGTTTATGGCGACTCACCACAGGTCTCTGTTTGCGCAAACGCATCAAGTTGCGTTCGGCAATTGATGGGCCACTTGCATCGATCCGTGCAAGTCAACCGTTGGTCACACGGACGAAACCGAATAAGTTTGTACGCGTAATGTACAAAATAATTTCGTTTGGCGGCATTATCTCACGTATAATGTTAGAGGCGCTGATGGTGCCCGCCGTATGGATACTGGTGAGTGTTTAGCGACACAGCGTAATATGTTAATGTCAGATTTGCTTTTTACGCGGCGATTACTACGTATGTGCAATGTACCCGTCCAATGATGTATCATTACCGTGTCAAATGAAGAAAACGGACGGACCAGTTGACCCTGATGACGAGGTGGCGGTGATTGTCAACAATCTTTATGCCCAGTCACACATCATTGCTTGGGCCATTTTCGTCCCGGCCCTGTTTTTATACATTTTACTGAAATGTATTGGCTCGTGTTTACAAGTAAGACTGTACTTTTAAATGAACAGTGGAAATAACTTTTGCTTGAACAGCCATACACGTACTATCAACACAAGCTCATCGAAACCTATCAAAAAGTTGAGGATGCTGAAATGGATGCTCGCATAGCCTCGCACGCCACTGAGCGCGTCAAGACAAACATTGATTTCTTCTTCGCCAAGAATCGCTCCATCGCCGAGTGGAACAAGACTGCCCTAATCAAAATTGACGATCACAAGCAACGAAGTGTGAATGGCGTAATTGAACCTGTTTTCTCACCCCTCGACTACTACTGTCATGTCAAATCGGAAAGTGACTTTCACAAGTGGCGATCTAGGCACAACTACGTGGTTCAAAATTTTTGATTAAGTACACTTACGGTAGTTTTGAACCACGTCATGAAAAGTCCGAGTGAAGTTGATACCTTGGAGACAGTGGTAAACACGAGTGGAAAAGACTCCGGTGCCGAGACTGGGGTGTCTAGATGCGATACGCCGAAAAAGTATACCTAACCGTGTTATTTATGATATCTCATGTTATCTATATTAGCCTTAATACAAATTTAATTTTCCATACTTGCATCATTCGATCCTGACTTATCCGTCATCTAAGCAGGTGCCAGGGCTTGGGTTGCTAGGTGTGTAACATTCCATGCGCTGTTTAGAGGAGGTAAAAATGCGAGACCAGCTCATCAGTCAGATTGTTTTGTGTCGCGTGGAATTTATTTTCAAAGTGACTTTGTACAAGTTTACTTGTTTAGCGAGAAAATCTCATGCCCAAGTGCATCCTCATGGGCATCGTGGATGTTGAAGTACGACTGAACGTAGTCCAGGGGAGAATCGTTAGCAACGTGTTCAAAGTAGTCAAATCCAAATGTGCGGCATTGTTTGAAACAGTGCTTTTCGAGCCGCTTGAGAAGCTTGTCAAGTCGTTTTTGTAAATTAATTCGCGTCTTGCAGTCGGCGCCGAAAAGAAGATGAAACAGATTCTCGAGGTACATTTCGCCGTAGTCGATACGCTGCGTTCCATAATCATAGTCATGATCGAAGTCATCATTGGCAATGTGTTTAATAGTTTCCAGTTGTTGATTGGTAACATTATTCAAGCAATTTGAGAGGCCTTTCTCCTTGCGCATGCTCTGATGGGCAATTGCATGCTGAGTCAAACGTTAGAAAAGGTTATCAACTACTAAATTTTACCTTCAGATCGTTACGCAGCAAGTTGTTGAGTTTATACACACGTGCTCGAGTCTGGAGATCGCTGTAGAAAAGAGTGGAGAATTCAATCGCCTCTTGTGGCAAATTGACATGATCAGCAGCAAAGCCGACAAGCTCCTTGCATTTTCCTCTTTTAGGGTTAATTAGTTTGCTTGGCTCGTTAAAATATCACAAAACGTACTTGTAGGCCCATTCGTTCTCGCCACAACTGACCCATTCTCGGGCGAAACACGGAGCAGCGGCAAGAAGGAGGGTTGATGGCTTCATTTTTCAGTAACTAAAATTGACTTCTTATCGAAGTTAATGAACCAGTAAGGCAAATTGTGCTCCTTATGTACTGGGCCCGGTAACAAGATCAGCAACGGCGAGAATGTCACAATATGGTATTTTGAGGGTGAACCTTGAGATTTCTTAACATGTTCGGTTTACAATGAAGAATCACTGCCAAGAGGAATCGGTTATGAGAACCAGTCGAAAAAGTTCTTTTCACCCTTACTCGGGTGTTCATAAAAAAACTTGATTTTCGTTGTTCACACAACTGGCTGCAAAATGTCAAACCAACATGAAATTCTAGTTATTTTATTTGACTTATCAAGCCGCGAATAAGAGCATAGTCAGGTCTGCTTGAATAATCTAATGTGTTCAAATGATCCAAAATTTTAATCATAGACTTATTTGCCATCATCGCATCACACAGTTTAGCATGATCACAGTCGGCTTTTATTTTACCGGCTGTTTCTTTATCCGTCACGTCGGCCCATGGCAGCGTGCCCGTGGCAAAATGAATGAGAATGTAAAAAAGCGACCACAGGTCGTCGTGTGGGCCCATCTCAATACGATTGTGTGCATTCCGTGATGCGTACGTTATTGTGCCCTATTAATGTATTAACATTTTCAGTTGTTGGTGAATATTCCTTACTTGAAACGATGCGATTGGCCGTGGTGGGACGAGTCGGCCTGAAACATCTTTATAACGTCTCGCCAGGCCAAAATCTAGCATAAAAACTGTTCGCTGGTCAATTCCAAGTGCGAAATTGGCCGGTTTCACGTCACGATGGGTGAAGCCAACTTCATGGAGACATTGTAAAGCCGCCAGAATTTGTTGAGCATATAAAACAGTAACACCTATATCAAGGGGTCCGTTAGCATCGCGGAAAACGACGCCAAGGGACTCTCCCAGTAGTTGCATTGTACTGAACAAGTTTGATAACTATCGTGCATTCCAAGTATAGTCTATACTGTACTGAACTTACATATAGTAATAGTTATCGGTGACACCGTTGGCGTACAAGTCGCAAACATGCCCGCATCCAGCGAGTAGTGTCATAATTTCCGCTTCGATGTGAAGGTATTGCCTCTTTCGGAGACGATTCTCAAGTTTTATCGCAACATCGTCTTCTGCCCGTTTTGCTCGATACACCTGGCCATACGTGCCTCGACCGAGTACGTCAGTTACTGTCCATTTGGAGTCAATCACATCTCCAACTTTGACCAAGTCAGGGTTCATTTTGCTCTCTCATTAGTGAAGCATAAGTGTCAGGGGGATGACACAACCAATGATCAATTGTCACCTAAATTAATCACACTTTCACAAGTAAAGCTTACTGTCAAATTCACGCCATCATAAAATCGGCCACGCCTTGTGTAGCCTGCTCATGAACCAGTTATGGTAAAATGATTGTCTGGCCGTCAGATTTTTGTGAGAATAACATGTTTTGTTTATTCATTGTTTGACGTTGTTATATTACAGTGTAGTTGTTTAAATAATAGTAAGAAGAAGTAAGAGAATAATAATTGTTTTCTGGTCAACAGTTACCCCGGCTAATTTAGAACGTGGTAACAGGTGTTATAAACGAGGAATACACAAAGCTGTGTTCATGATCACTTCAGACACAAGTTACGTCTACACTACGTTGCCCTATACTATCACTACAACGCCCTTTCTCCAGGCGACGCATCATCAGGGCCGATTCGCGCCAAGTGTCACTCATATATTTATACAATGGTGTGATGACCAAGTTCACGAGTCGTTCAGACAGTCGTATATACAATGGTCGTGCCCAAAGCGGATGGAGTAGTTGTTCAACAGTGGCAGAACCTTCGGCCCAAGTGGTTTGATGTTTTGCGGAATCACAGAGAATGAAAAAGTTACTCTACGCCCCGTCGGCTGTAATTGATCCATTTATATATACTACAAACGCTTTCGACTGGCATACAATGTCGGTCGGTCTCGCCTACCATATTCAAGTATATTATGACTCTGTACATTTTCGTCATTTTGGGTGGGCCAATGTGTAACGAAAGAGAAACTCGAAAGGCAACAACAACGATATGGTGGTGGCGATGATTCGCAGGTGAGTGCTCTTTCTTTCTGTTTCTCGTTTTCGTTCACTTTTTTTCGAGACGGCACTATCGTCCAAAACGGCCCGAAAATGTTACTCTAAGCAGAATACAACGTCTACAATTGTTCATGTTGTCGAGGCGACTCTATAAGTGACCAATCTTAAGTTGACCTCTGACCGGTGTGTCCATTTTCTCGTGGTACATTCTGCAGAAGTTCTCAGTACTTGAAAACAATTAAAGAGTGTATTATGCAAACAGATATTGACCAGCTATTGAAACGGGTCAAAGGACCGAGGGTTTACCAATGCAACATTTTATTTTGCTTGATTTCGAAACAAAATTGAACTTCGACACAGATTACGATGAGTACAATCAAACTGAAAAGTCATACATAGAAAGTGTTCTCAATTATGTTCTGAGTTGGTTGCCCGTTGTCCTTGAAAGCAACACTCAAAGTTGCCCAATCGTCTTTAAAAATAACAAATAGAAACAACGGTACAACCACAATGAAACAACGGTCATCCGAGTAACAGACTAATTGCGAAGATGATGTCCGTTTTCACTTTATTGAAATGGTTAGAAGCATCGGAATGTAGACGCGTGAAAAGTGTTCTCACCCGTCTAGACCTGTTTCGATCGGCAATTGATTCTTGACGTAAAACTACTTTAGATAACCAAAGATCAATATGATTCTGACGAGTGTATCTGCCTCTCGCGGAGCACGGTGGGAATGGGGCAGCCATAGCACTTTCATCAATACACACTTCACACATACCCATTGTCTGTGTTGCGCCCTTGTTGACAGCAATACCAAAGTCATTAAACGTTTCGCCCAAGAATAATGGCTGTGTCAAGGCGTTAGTTATCTCGTCTATTCGACAGTGTAACTTAACGTTGGACTAGACTTTTATGATATAGCCAGACTCATGATTATGATAACCAATATTGAGGCGAATCGCTTTGTATCGCACTCGATGCAATGGATTACGATCATTCTAGTCAAGGGATCATTTAAACGAGTGACTTTCAATTAAAATAGACAGACAAATCAAATCCTTATATAAGCTCGCATTTTCCGCTACAACAAAATCCAACAGTATATAGTGGTAACAGCTGAACTCTTTATTAAATCGCAATGTATTTAGCGAGCGAGATATAAAACCAAGCCCGAACTGCTTCTATAATTTCAACAAAAAACTCGAGTCAATTTGCATTCGACCCGATCACAGCCAGTTAATCGCTCCTCCCCCGCCACCGCCACCACCGCCAAGACCCGAATCACCGAAATTGTCTACTACTTCACCCCTACCCCCACCACCACCACCAAAACGGCCTGATGTCGTTCCCGAGTTGAAGACGGAAAAGACGGGTTTTTATCGTTGTTCCTATAAATATAACAATTTAAGGCAACGACCACAAGCTGAGCGATGAGTTCTTCCGTTCAATGAGCGAAGAAGATTATACGATGGACAATGGAGCAATTGAAATCACGTATCAAGATGTGTCCGAGTACATCTTAGTCGATGATCCGCTCAGCGATTATCTCAGTACATCGCACTGGTGCTCGATTACGTGTAACGAAAAGATTGTTAACGTGTCTGACGAGATATTAATTCATTACGACACGCCCATCGTTCACATTCATGGTAATGAGGAGGGCATGAAAGGGACACTTGAGAGTAGTGAGGAGTACAACGCCTGCAACGTCGACCTACATTACATGGGCAACGATCAACGCGACGAGGAGACTGACAGTATCCGCGCCAACATTGGCAACGGCATAAGCCTCGCTTACATTGAGGGCAAAGTTTATTTAACGAATAATTCGGGCGTCAAAGTATACTACCAAAGCTGGATCGGTAACGACATATTGAACCATCACAAGTCGACCGTGGTTGAGGGACTGATCCGAACCAGACATTGGCTTTTCCTTATGCTTGTCTGGTCGAACCAGTTTCAACAGGTCAAATCAAATATGCAAGGCATTGTCGTTTTCGATCTCGCTTATTTTGCCGAGTATTTGAACGTAAGACTTTTCGGACTACGTTGTTATAATTGTCTGCAATTATTCAGCGGGCAGCCGAGCGTACAGAGGCTGCGTTTACTCAAAACTGTACCGAGTTAATTGACAAGAGCATGAAAGATCTCAAGGAACAGTTTTGCTTTTCTTGTGGCTGGTATTTGAATAAGATTTTAAAAAATGAAAACATAAAAGAAACTCGTGCCGGGCTGCATCGTACGCATTTCGCTTGGCCAAGGTTATGGCGAGTTGTATCACCAGAAAAAGATAAAAGCGTGCCCATGTTGGATCGAAGTGAAACTATTCGCAGCACAGCGCTGGCTCGAACGGGTCATCCGTTTCTACCAAGAGAAGCAGCAAATCGAGACAGACATGGAGTCATGTGGCACCGGACGCGGAGCATCGACGACGGGCGGCACCACACTGTTCAACTGACAGGATCGACTTAAATTATTTATTATTTAATTATTAATCTTTCTTCTTTCACCTTCAACCCCATGACCACGTCCATTTTGACTTTAGACTGAATTGCGCTACGTTCACTTCTGCTGAAGAAAAAAATTGAAAAATATTTTCGACGACACAGCAGCAGCATAAAGTCTGTCTGTGAGACATCGCGTATCGTGCCGAGAGGCAGAATATCAATGAACAATCAGTGACAGGCCAGTTTCAGACTATCGTGCCAACCTAGCCTGGTTTGAAATGCACAACACCACGTTTGACAATCTGAACAGACCTATCGAACTAAAATTTAATGGCCGATCATACGAAAGGTGCTGGAAATAAAATCATCAAAGAGAAATAACCCAATTCAGACATATACATGTCGAAATCGGCAAATGACGCCCGGCAAACGGAGCAGGTCGATTTTTTGTTGAAAAATGTGAAAAATCGTACCGACTATAATGACCACGAGATCAGTTACATTCGACGCGTCTTCAACCACACGATCACCAAGCTCCGCGCCACCAATCCAAACTATGTTGACAAGCTAATACGAACTGTTCGTATCATTTAATTAGCTGTTTTACTATCTAACTTCTTATTTAGGTAAAAGAGAAAACGCCGGAGTACGGCTGCTTTTGTTTGCCCCGAAGCCGTATGATTATTGATCGCGAGTTAAACATTACACAGAATTTGCGATCGAAACATCAAAACCGATTTCATAGTGCTGAAATGCAATGGGTCTGCGTATTGCTCGTTCGATTTTTGCGATTTCCCGAGCTAAACCAGTAAGTTAGTTTGATACATTTCGTAGAGTTATTTATAACATAGTGCAAATGAACTGATTTCGACGGGCCACTGCAGCTGGAACTATACAAAAAAGATGGACTCAATCTGTTGCAATGTGTATCACTTTGCAAGAGCTTCATCGCCAAACATGCGCTACTCATCGCCCTTATCAACATCTCGCATAATTATCGACTCGACGCCATCCTCGTCCAACAACTCGAACAACCAAGTCCTCGTAATCGATAATGACTACGTGTCGGAACAGCAGCAGCAGCTTCGTTCACGCAGATTGACATGTGAGTAGAAAAAGAAAACGTTCCAACAGTTCATTTTATTGCAGCTTCTTCCATGGAGAACGCCTTACGAGAAAGCGATTACAAGCAACTTCCCGAGTCAACACTAACACAAGAAGCCAATGAACGCTATACCGATACACTGAGCAGTGCAATTGATGATTCGGTAAGTTTAAACACAGGAAGCACTGTCTTACGTTATTTTAAAAAGCGAAAACAGCTAAACTCGTGGGCAACGATCCAGTACTACGAGGGTAGTGAGCCGAAGGGCCGACAACACGAATGTCTTCTTGATCATGATTCGGTAATCATTGACGCTGGATGCAACCCGGTACCATGTGGCCAGCGCTTTTCAATTAATGCTATCAAGAACTTGAGCTTGGCGCCTGATTCGGTTCACGTGCGGAATAAGATCAAGGACGGACTGGTGAGCGAATATAAAAAGTTAACTGTCTGCTAAGTTGTTATTAGGTGCTCACCAAGAAAAATGGCGCACTCTTCTTGGACAACAGCACGCCATTTAGCTGTTACTATCAAAGGTTAGTGAGTAACGATGCTGAGTTTAAGACTCATTATAATTAAGCTGGGTCGGCGTCGAGCTCATCTTCAATAAAACCAACGCCCATCTTCACAAGGCAACCGTGCTTGAAGTGCGGCCCAAGTTTGTTGGCGTGCAGATTTGGGATTTGGAGATTTTCATAAAGGATCTCGAGGTGAGTAAGCTTGAAATACTCTTTTACATACGACCAGGTCGTCTGTCGCCGATATCAACAGGCAATCGATCAAATGGATATCGAGGGCCAGAAAATGGCCGAGGAGGAGCTGCGGCGTATGGAGTCTCGATGCATCATTCGCATTTGTTTGACCGGCTATGGCGAAGACTTTGACGACAAGTTTATCAAGAGCACTAAGTCATGGTTCGAAATTAAGGTATTACTCGGATCATTGTTTCCGTGGTCATCTTGTCTTTAGATGCAACTACCATTGCTCTGGCTGGACTTGGTCAAGCAGAAATACATAATGGAAACTCGACATGCCGAAAATCATCATACAAACAGTCAGCGTAAACGGCGACGCAGTTCAATTACGGATGATGCACTTCAAATGTATCGCAATTAACAAGATCTCATTCAAAGTTCAGCAAACACACTACGCGTTCCGAAAGTTGTATTCTCCCTCTCTTTCAGTATCGTCTCTCAACGCTCACCCTGACCACTGTTTACTCCTGATCTCTCGGACAATTGCTCTGGTCGTATTATTTTTGGTGCCATTCTTTTTCCAAGGTTAAACATAAACTCAAATTGTTCCAACCAGTTTACAGTCCCAACTCATAATCAATTCAAATTGAACCAACACAGACGTCTCGCTCTTATTTCCCCACACATCATCACCACTATAATCGTATTTACCTTGTCAGTATCACAGACCAAACTTTATACTTTGTTATAAAATAAATGCCCCATCAAACTCATTGAAGTCGACGTCGAAAGCAACCGGTTGGGCAGTGATGGGCACGATGCGTCAATCTGTGGTTGCAATTTGAAATTTTCTGTATTCAGGGATTTTGACTCGTTCACGGATCGGTAGTCGGTGGAATAAGTACCTTTACAGACTGTAATTTACAGTAGACGAACACAACAGCAAGCAGTGGGTACACATCAAATGACACAACATGTATGAATTCAAGACTTCAAAAAAGTTTGGTGAAATTTTATTACTAACATGATAACTTATCATTGATAAGGGTAAGTAAGGTGAATGAACTTCCTATTCAGGTTTCATTGGTGTTGATGGTGGTGGTGGCGGTGGTGGAAATCGGAAGCTTGCTTCACTCGAGTCAAACGATTGTTGTTCCACTTCGGCATGGACGGCCATTGCGACAACGTTGGCGAGTTTCGTATTTTTAGTTAGATCAAGCGTGTAGTGACTTGGCGTTGATGCGCCAGATTGGTCTTTTTCTTCTTCGTTCCCAATCGTCTGCATGATATCTTCATAGAGGTCATCCCCATTGAAGGAGATATCGCCGGTTATCGCCCCGTTTATGTATGGGCCCTCTGTACTTTCCTCCATGATATGCGAGCTTCTACGCGATGGCAGTGGCGGTGCCCTTTGCTCATTAACCTGGACGGTGCGCGGCGCGGGGAGATGCTCAGGCATTTCAATGATTTTTGGATCACTGATTTGTGGTCGCAGTTTTCCCGAATGATTTTCAGGTGACACTTTATTGTGCAGTTGCCCACGTTGCCATTTGAACCACCAGACAATGGCGCCGATTGAGCAGAGCGCCAGGACAACGAAGAGTCCGACCTTTTCGACCTGAATGTATTTAAATTGTTCGCTGTTAAACCCAATAGTACCATGAATGATTGTCCTTGCTCCCAATGCTCTTTGCTGATGGCGACTGGGCAGACCTGCGTTTCGCGCTCACACCCGACAGCATTACAAGCGAGCCTGTTATCGTCCAAGAGGCACATTCGATTAATGTTCGGGGGACAGCGTAAAATGCCACCTGACGCTTGACACTGATCCGATACTGAGTTGGAGCGTCCATGAGGAATCATCTCAAACGAACCATTTGCGCACTGGACTTGGTTATTGTCAGCCGTTGTTGGGCAGTTCGCCTGGAATGTGTTTTATAGTCAATGCAAACTTATAAGCATTCTGTGATGAACTTAAAACTATCCTTGTTACGTTGCGTATCGTCCAAAAAAATCGGCGACGACATCTCTGATCCCCAAATGAATAAAGTGTGTGAAAAAAAGAGAGTGAAACGTTGATTAGATAGCATGTGTATTGAGCGACTCAATCGGACAATTAACAGTGAAGAGTTTGACCGTTCACTTATTTGGTAGCGCCGCTACTTATTATGGCGATTGTGTGGACTCCTTTGACTGCATTTAAACGTCGTATTATGTGTCACACATGTACCGGTTTGTTATGTGTTGCGTCTACTCAAGTCTACTGAGTTTACTGAGTCTAGTTTCAGAACTTTTTGGTAAGGCTTGTGTGCCTGAAACAAAATTTACATTTTCGATGTGTTTTATTTGGCAGTGCAATAATAATACCATAATTTTCAGCCACATTTCCAAAGAGTGATCTTTATTTCTTCATCCTTAATATAAGATACACAGGTTGCCAAATACTTGAAAATCTTACCGCATACACAATGTAGAATTGAATGTAACTTTCATCATCGTGATGCACGTAAGAAGAAGTTTCTAGTGTGCCCACAATGCAGTGCCAGGATCCACTTAACTGCGATGATCATAAGGTTTATAAAACTTTTTTACCCATAGTTATCTCCGAAGTCATCAACCAGATTTTTCGCAATTTCTTCGCGGTCGTCATGTTCGGCGAAGAGATCATAAGCAATGTCTATCGCTCGTTCTTTGAGTTCTTCGGAAGTAATTGAACTGACTTTTGGTTGTGTAACGTTTTCCATTCCCTTGACCATATCAAAAATCAAACTTTGAATGCTAAAGTCATCATGTATGACTGACTCGCTTTTATCAACAGTTTTGAGCAGTTTTTTCAGCTGGATATTTTGTTCTGACGCCAAGTCAACGTCATAAGCATCCATCTTCAACTGGCAAAACGTGCATTTTTGAAAAAAACTCTTAATAAATAATGGTGAAATAAGGTTTGCAGACATGCGTTGCTTGTTTAACCTTATCAAATCCCGGTTCAAAGTCTTTGATCGAAGTGCACACCAGGCAGATCATGATTTTTGTATCATTTTCTAAATCTGCATCCATCACCAGTTGGCATAAGTCACCGAGCAGAGTTCCTGCCATTTCGTCCAGTCGGTCTTTTAGCATTGATTATCATTCCTTAAGAATAATCTTACCTTTTCCTTCAAACTTTAAGAACTTTATTAGTTCGATTACAGTTGGTATGGACACGTTCTCAACTGGTAGTCCATGAACATGGTACAAGAAGCTCTTCACACACTCAGTACTGAACGGACAATTGAAGACGAGTGGTTCCTTTGCTCGATCACGTGCATCTTATATTGGATGTAAAAGCTTTGTAATTCGTAAAATTTGGTAGTTCGACATCCGTTCCAAGTTGATCAGCAAAAAACTTTGACTGACATGACAGTACCAATCGGGTGCTTTGCTGCTCACCGTCTTCGCACTTGAAGATGACATCCAAGCCGTCTTGCTCCTTTTCAAAATATTTCGTTGTTTCCAAGTCAAACACGAAACTCACCAGAAACGCGTTCAGCAAATCCGTTCGCACCCTTGAATGCTTTGGCGCAATAGTGACCATTTTCTGTGTAAAGACTTCAGTAGTATCTAAAAATATTTAAGTTGGTTCTCATGTTATCATGTCATTTCTCTAAACAGAACACACATAAAATCAGAAAAATAGCATAGACTCGTATTCTCGAAAAAATAATATGCCACTAGACCTTATTATAATGGTATAATATAATAATAACTAGTTAGGCCAATCATCACCAATGTGTGGTCAATGTGGTCAATCATATGTAGTGTACTACACTAGCACTTACTGACAAGTTACTCTGATGAATTTATGGGCCATAATGCAAGTTTTATGTTGAATCATTATACACAATTCACTAATATTCACTTCTATTCACCTAGGCGATGTTCCGACTTCGTACACAACATTATGCTCTCGATGGATAGGCGTTTACTAAATGAATACATGTGTATCGTCATTTATTGTGGTTTTGTGAATAATCTAGACTCTCGCTGGTCCAATTCCTTCCAAGTCAGCAATCCAAGCGAATAGGAATAAAACGGCCAGTAACGACAAAACCAAGACTTGGCCCATCAGCTCGTATGGAATATCATGATCATCAGGTTCGTCAACACAACGAACACGGGCGCGGCCTTGTTGAGTTGACCGTTGGTCTAGTTTATCTTTCACTTGTCTTAGCCTCCGTTGCATTTCAATCCACTCGTCACTCTCGTGCGTTTCTTCTGCGGCATGCCCGAAAACACGCCCAATTAATGACTCGCGACGGCGCTCAAAAAACTGGCCAATGCTACTGCGTCGTCGTCCCAGAAACTTCTCAACACTGTCAACTACGCTGCTACGTCGGCGTCGACTTGGCCGATTGTCCCCCAGTTCGAGCAGAGGAACGGTGTCTGTGCGATTTATGTGTTGTTTTGTGTTCATCGTGTGAGGTTTAAAAGTGAAGTCTTCGGCTCAATATAAATACTCGTATTTTTAGCATACATATGGAGCATATGCCGACAGAGTCGAGTGTGTCTGCCAACGTAAGCCTACGCTATAGAACTGGTGATTGCCGTCAGAAGGTACTGGATCGTCAATAGACGACACTGTACTTGAGAATCTTATGAGAGCGACTTCACTTCTATTTTCAGATCAGTATGACTCGCATGAACTCAGTATGCAAAAGGGCAAACACGTAGCTTGAGTCTCATGATTTCGCTTTTTTTTATTTGGGGAAGGTGTGAACTTGAAGTATTTGATTTGACACTACATTTTTAGGGGTATTATTTGGCCGAACCAAGTTAATAAATAAATATGTTGTTGCTTTACATGATGCCCTTCATCTTCAGCACGCTGGTGACGACGTCACTGGGCTTGATGTTAGCTTCATCCTCCAGCTGCTTGGCATATGGCATGGGAATGTCGGCACCTGCAACACGTGTGCATGGCGCATCCAAGTAATCAAAGGCCTCGCTCTCCATCACCTGATTAATTCCAAATAAATAATCTATACTTGTTAACTAAATTTCACCTGAGCGATGATCTCGGAGCCGATGCCGCACTGGGGCCAACCAGTCTCGACCGAGACCAAGTGGTTAGTTTTCTTAACCGACTTGACAATGGCCTCCGTGTCCAATGGGCGCAATGTACGCAGATTGACAACCTCGCAGTTGATGCCATGTTGCGATTTCAATTGTTCAGCCGCATCCAACGACACGCCAACGCCATAACCGAATGAAATAATCGACACGTCGCTGCCTTCCAGCTCGATTTTGGCCTGAAATGAAGAATTCAAAAACTTGAACGAATTAAAAGACGCATTCACCTTGCCAACGGGACAAACGTAGTTCTCGTCCAACACCTCGTCCGACACTTCAAACGCCTTGCCGTAGAGGATCTCATTCTCCAAGAAGACTACCGGATTTGGATCACGAATGGCCGCTTTCAACATGCTCTTGCAATCCTCAGACGAATAGGGTGCCATCACCACCAGACCTAATTAATAATTATTATTTGATTTAATAAAATAAAATTTAATACATGTACTGACCTGGAACAGACGAGTACCAAGCGGCAAAGCACTGCGAGTGCTGCGCGGCAACGCCAAGGGCGGCGCCATTTGGCCCGCGGAAAACAACGGGACAGCCACAGCGACCGGCCGACATGTAGAGCGTTTTCGCCGCCGAGTTGACGATTTGATCGATGGCCTGCATCGAGAAGTTGAACGTCATGAACTCGCAAATTGGCTTCATCCCGCGTCCGGCGAAGGCGGCACCAACGGCCATACCGGCGAAGCCCATCTGTCACAAGTTAAGTATATTGAAGTGCAAACGAGAAGTGCAAGTACCTCAGTAATTGGTGTATCAATGACGCGTTTGTCACCATACTTGCGCCACAGGCCACGCGACACTTTTCATACGATGTTAAAATTATTCTTACATAAAAATTGGTTTATTTCTGGCCTCATGATGACTACATCATGTGTTCGATAATGTTCTATAATATAATCGTGTTCCTTTATAAGCACCATCATACTGGGCGACCTCTTCACCAATGAGCACGACGCCATCATCCTTGGCCATCTCCTCATCCATTGCCATGTTCAACGCATCGCGGACAAACACCTGTTTCTGCGTCACGGGCGTCACCGACAGGCAACGCCGGGCCAGGGTGCGACTGACTGTCGAAATCATTTGTGTCGGTTTCTGAACGAAATTCTCGAACTTTAAGTTTTAATTTTCTTTCAATGTTTTCAGCCGCAACAAAATAGTCAAAATTGTCAGTGTGGTCAATTTGTGACTCAATGTGACTCATTCCGTTGTTATACTAATTCTCTCTAGAATCGATCAATCGATTGGACGATTTAAAAAAAAAAACGAACAAAAAAAAGTGAAAAACAAAAAGAGTAAGCCGAAAAGCACCAGTCGAGCAGACTGAGTGCGCTTAGTATTTTTTCGGGCCTTTGACTAGTATCGAGATGACCCACTCCCGGGGTGTGTCATTGGGCCGAAATAGAACGAGAATAGAGAGAGACTGAAAAAAGAAAAAATGAAAAAAATATGATGAACGCGCAACAACAGCAGCAATATGAAATCGTTGGCTATTCGAGTAAACTCTTTCGCGATGAAACGGCGGCGCAGTATTGTCACGATGAGAAGCAGCTGCATCCGCACGAGCTCGATCCGTATTGCACCATTGACAGGTTCGTTTTAATATTTAATTAAATTAATCAATGTTTTTTATTATTTAATTAATATTCAAGATTCGACGTGCGCGGCCTGCTCGAATTCCCAATCGATTACAAACGCGCAACGACTCAAGTAGACGGCGGTGCCAAGCTCGACGAGCGCGAGTTGCTGCACGCGTGGCGCTTTGGCGAGTTTGACGCCCATCGTGATCACGGTTAGTACCCACGGCACTTTTTTTTGATCGACGATAACTTCTTTTTTTGTTTGATCAAATATTTTTTCGAATTTACTCATTTAAATAAAAATGGGGTAGTAATGCTGCCGATATAAATATGCCGATGACAACAATACAGAACAACAGCATGAGACACACAAAAACCCATTTTCTATAACCGTTTTAGAGCATATCAGATGAGCATGGACATCATCACAATGGACATCAACTCCGCTTGCAACCCAGCTGTATTTTAAGCAATAGGTAATTTTGATCTTGAAACCTCTATTTAGGAGAGACTGGCGACTGGATGCTGACTGAATTGAGTGGGGTTGTATTCGTCGCCTGCCACTACGCGGATTTCTCTATCTCTCATTAAAACAAAACACATAAACTAAATAGAAAAACAAGCAACCTAAATGATTGACCAAAATGACTAATTGCCACTGGTTCAGATGACGAGCATCGCAAGCTGCTGGAGGAGATCGAGCACGAGGAAAAAAGCAAGACCAACACTAATGGCAAGTTTGGCGCCGTCGGCTTCGACTATGACAATGGCAACAATGAGCAGCAGCAGCAACAGGGCAATAACGAGGACAAGCAGACCGAGAATGAGGAGAACGACAAGCCATACCAAGTCCCTGCCAATTTGAAATCATTGCCAAAGAATATTAAACTGCCACAATATCAGGTAAAAAGACGAAATTTAAAGTCATTTTGAAACTTAATTTAAATCTAAGCGTGAGCATGACATAATCGAGAAGACGGCCGAGTTCCTGGCGACGCAATCGATTCAAATGGAGATTCTGCTGAAGACGAAACAATCGGCCAATGACAAGTTCACGTTTCTCGATTTTGGCGCCGACCTGAACGACTACTACAAGTTTGTCAAGCAAGCAATCAAAAGTGGCGCTTATACGGTGAAGAAGGAGGTGACCAAAGATGAGACCGACTCAGACTCGGATTCCGATTCAAGTGGTGGTTATCTCCATCCCTCACTATTGGCCGGTCGTGCCAAGCAGCTACAACAGCAGCAACAAGCGAAATCAGAGCCGGCTCAAGAAAAGCCAAAAATGGACGAGAATCATCCACTGTTCAAAATAATGAAATCACGGCGCGAAGCTGAAGAGCAAAAGAATCAGAAGAAGCAAGAAGAACTAGAAGCGGCAAAAGAGGCGAACTCGACCAAGATAACCGTGCCTCCCCCTGATGTCTGCCAGACGGTGACGTGGACGGCGCAGTTCCTGGCCAAAATGGACAGTGTCGCCCGTGTCGCCGAGACACAGCGTCTGCTTGACTTGAATCCGACGCTGTCCTTTCTCAGGAGTAATGACATCTTCCACAATTACTACAAGACGATTTTGGAGCGGACATTAATGGCTCAAATTGGCGGTGGTGCTGCCGGTCATTCGCCCCCGCCAACACCATCGCACACGACCATTGCATATAATCAGATTGAAGGGAAACCAATCTCATTTCAAATTAACAGGTAATTAATATTGTAGCTAAAGTTTTACTTTAATAAACAAGTAGCAATAAAACTGAGACGACAATGCCAATAACGAGCAAACCACTGGACCAGGCCGACATCAACGAGAAACTGCGCAAGGCGCAAGAGGTGGCCCAGCGCATTGGCGCCCAGCGCGAGATCGAGCAAAAAATGCAGCGACGGTTGAAGGAGAACTTGCACGGTGTCAATCAACGCGTTCGCCAGGCCGAAGAGCATCTGCGCACTCAACATGACGGTAATGGGACATTTAACAACTCAAAAATTAATCTTAAAAATTTCAGCATCACTCGCCATGCGACAATCGGCGCAATTAATCAGCCAGGGCATTGTCCCCCCGCCGCCATCTGGCGCGCCCGATTCTGATTTTGGCTCAGATGATTCCGACTATCGGAGTCGCAGTCAACGGAGCCGCTCACGCGAACGGAGCAGTCGACGACGACGCAGTCGCTCTCGTGATCGTCGCCGATCAAGGTAAGCTTTTCAAAAGTCATTTTGATAATTACAAATTTTATTCACAGATCACGATCGCGAAAACGATCACGCCGGACGGAGCGTAAATCGCGGCGGAAACGGTCGAGACGATCACGAAGTAAAAGTTGAAATTGGCAAAACACTCTCGCTATTATACAACTCCCTCCCCCTTTTTTAATGTGGCTGCTCTCTATCTCTCTCTCTTTCTTTAACTACTACTACTTTGAACTTAAAAATGCGTGAACATTAAATTAAAGTTAATTTAAATTATTGAAGAACCAACAATGTTGACCCGTCAAGTGACACGCCAAATCCGAAACGCCTGTTACGGTGGCCGTCACACGGTGACCCTGATCCCGGGCGATGGCATCGGGCCGGAGATGTTCCAACAAGTGCGCCACGTCGTCGACATTATGGGCGTGCCGATCAACTTCGAGGAGGTCAACGTGACTGGGTAAGAGATGGGGATTAATTTTGAAATCAATAAAATGATTATTGCTTAGTGATGGCAATCTGGAAGAAGCGATGAATTCAATCACGCGCAACCAGGTCTGCATCAAGGGCAACGTCGTCACCCAGTGGCCCAATAACAAGAGCCGCAATCTGACGCTGCGTCACGATTTGGACCTGTACGCCAATGTCGTCCATGCCAAGTCGTTCGGCTCGATTGAAACGCGCCACCAGAACATTGACATCGTCTGCATCCGTGAGAACACGGAGGGCGAGTACTCGGCGATGAGTCACGAGACGATCCCGGGCGTTGTCGAGGCCCTGAAGGTACGTTCTTTCATGTTCATTTTTTGTTCTTGGAATTACATTCTCAACAAGGTCTGCACGCGCACCAACACGGAGCGCATTGCCGAGTACGCCTTCCAGTATGCGACTAAGTGGGGCCGCAAGAAGGTGACGTGCGTCCACAAGGCGAACATTATGAAGAAGGGCGACGGTCTCTTCCGTCAAGTGTGCGCCGAGGTCGCCGAGCGTTACCCGGAGATTGAGTACAATGACATCATTGTCGACAATTGCACGATGCAACTGGTCAGCAAGCCGCACCAGTTCGACGTCATGGTCATGCCAAATCTCTATGGCAACATCATTTCCAACAGTGAGTTGTTAATTAAGTTCTAATAGAACATATGTTCCATGAACTTTTAAGTGCTTTGCGGTCTGGTCGGCGGCCCGGGCTTGGTCTCCGGTGGCAACTTCAACCAGAACCTGGCCGTTTTCGAGCAGGGCACGCGAAACGCCGGGCGCAAGATCGCCGGCAAGAACATGGCCAACCCGACTGCTTATATGACGGCTACATCGAAAGTAAGCAAATAGAGCGCGCTGATTGGTCAATCTAGTTTTTTCCTATTTGACTTACTCGTTTTCCCATTGCAATGTCACATGGCCTACACACGTTGACTAGCGCAAAGACACACACAAAATTAGAGAGAGACTAGAAATAAGCAGAATAATATGAAAAGAAAGAAATATTTTAA
Organism: Oikopleura longicauda; assembly: GCA_004367895.1. Taxonomy (NCBI): domain Eukaryota; kingdom Metazoa; phylum Chordata; class Appendicularia; order Copelata; family Oikopleuridae; genus Oikopleura; species Oikopleura longicauda. The sequence continues at coordinate 2,105 of SCLD01096144.1, read as the reverse complement.
ATAAATAATAAAATAGATGATGCGCCACTTGGGCATGATGGATGAGGCGGCCAAGTTGAGAAATGCCGTCGAGGCCGTCATCAACGAGGACAAGGTCATGACGGCTGACATTGGCGGCTCGGCCAAGACCTCGGACTTCATGTCAGCATTGGAGAAGCGGCTCCGTGCTTAGAGAAACGATGAACAGTACCTACCACACATACACAACTACTATTGACTCTTACCTTTGCTTTTTACTTCTGGTAGTTATGGTCACTGTAATATAAATGACTATAACTGCTCAGTAGAACAAGGAAGCAACTAGTGAGTGTCAACCCTATTTATTCCGTTGTTTGACTTCATTAATCGAACTGCTGTTACAGAGCTATCACATTCGATCTGGCTCAAAGTTAATCAAAATTCATCATTTTCAGACTTGATTTCGGCTTGAAACCATGCGAGCCAAGTGGCGAAAGAAGCGCGTACGACGTCTCAAGCGCAAGCGCCGAAAGGTTTATATTATTATAAAATTTCAAAAAATATTAAATCAATTACTTTTCAGATGCGCGCACGCTCCAAGTAAGCTGTGCAATCAGCACCTGTGCAATTGAGAGTTGACTTTACCGTTAATTTTCAAATTGCACAACCCCCTCTCGCTATACTGTTCACCATGTTTGTCTAATTGTGTTTCGAATCCGTCACTGGATTCAAATCTTGATTGAATCAAATAAAACTGATCATGTAGCAATCCTTTTATTTCTCTCCATCATTGGCATGATTTAATTCAGAATGTTGTCTGTTAGATCGATTTTGGCCAGGCATTTACGTGCATCTAGCCATTGGGTTTTGCATCAAGTTCCATTTTTAGAACATTAGTATTCTAGAAGATTATTTTGTTGTTGAATAAATAAATCTAAACCCTCTAAAAACAGTAATAAAATCATCTACACGGGTGATCAGCTGTGGTACTCGGTTCGTGGTGGTGCGTTAAACGCCTCAGCCGGTGGTTTCGGCGGTGATTCAATCTTGCGCGAGCGTATTGATTTCTGGGAGGATACCATTTATGGGCATGGTGGCGATGCCAAGATCTGGGCCGGGTTAACGCACGATCATGACAAGTTCAAAGATGACGAAGTTGGTGAGCTCGGCCCAGTTCAACGTACATTGCCACTACGAGCCGGTAATGAGGCCGACAGTGAAGAGGCAGTCGAAACCGACGAGGGTGCTGAACTTGAGGAAAAAATTAAAGAATTCAAAAAGTGGTGCAGGGTAAATTAGAATTGATGAAAAATATAATTATAATATTTAAAACAACCAGGAGTACATGGAAAGCCGGACCAATGTCGGCTATAAAGCCGACGAGACCGCCGGTCGTTATATCCCGACGATTTTCCCGGCCGATGCGTTGAATCAATTTGGCCGGACATTCGATGATTTCCGCTGCTGCATTTTGGACATTCGCCGCGTCTCGTCAATGGCGCCAAAAGTCGGTCGTCTGTATCGAATGAGAACCACGGTCGTAGTCGGTAATGGCAAAGGCATTTACGGCATTGGCACCGTCCAGAGCGAGGAGTACATGGACGCCATTGTCGCCGCGCGAAAGTATGCGTTTGAGAATTTACAATCGGCGCCGATGTTCGAAGAACGAACTGTTCCATCCGATGGCTACTATCAGCACAATGCAACACACTGTTTGATCCGGCGTCAACCTGAAGGCTTTGGCATTAAAGCGAATCCGATTCTGCGCCGGATCTGTGATGTGATCGGGTACAAGGATATTCACGTTAAAACACGCGGTTCACGCACCCCAATGAGTCTGATCAATTGCTTTGCGCGGTGTTTGAACGAGCCCGAGACGGATCAGGAACGGGCCGATATCAACGGCTACAATGTAGTTGAGATTGATCCACAACGCGGCTGTCGCCCCACGCGCATTGCTGAGCCGCGGACGGGAAAGAGAACATCACCCTACCCACTTGATGCACATTTTTTCAAGCAGAAAATTCAAAAGGATCTGTTTAATGTGAGTTTAAACTTCAAAGTGAAAAAAAATTAATTTCAAAAATCAGAGCGCCTACTCGGGCTTATACCGCCGGAGCGCGTCCAAAATCTACAGTCGCGGTCGC